>PVJX010031173.1:0-21419 GCA_004027295.1 Dolichotis patagonum
TCTCTTACTGATGCATCCTGAAAATTCTTTTTCTATGATGAAATTCAACAAACTTACAAATTCACTCATGGATGGGATGAGTTCATGTACCCCATCTCCACTTTGGGGGACCTCTTCAGACCCTCATCCAGCCACACTATGACTTACTCACCCATCTTTGGCAGCTCAGTAGCTGAGAGGGTAGAGTGCCAGTGATCTTTTTTTTTTTTTTTTTATGGTACCAGGGATCAAACTCACGACCTTGCACTTGCCAGGCAGGTGCTTATGCCACTGAGCTAAATCCCCAGCCCAGTGCCAGTGATCTTAATGTTATAGTTTAGATCTAAATTGTCAGCCGAAAGGCCTATGTGTTCAGAGGTAGTGCTTTTGGAGGGTGATTCAATGAGGGTGTTATGTTCATTAGTGGGTTAACCCACTAATGAGTACATAATTAAATACACAGTTAGGAAGTGGGCCATGGTTGGATGAGGTGGGCACTGAGGAGAGCACGCCTTTGGTTCTTTCTGTGCTCTCTGCTTCCTAGCTACCACAACTGGAGCAGTTTCCTTTCCCATATCATTCTATCACGCCATTTCTGCCTTGGAGCCTACCAACCATCAACTCAAATTTTGAAATTATCGGGCAAAATAAACCTCTCCTCCTCTAAGTTGTGGGTGTTGGGCATTTTGCCCTATCAACAGGAAAGCTAATACTTTTAGTTTTCTAAATCAGTGGTTTTATTTCTGTTAAATTTAATCAGTACCAAGGTTTGTACTCATGACTATGTGTTTGCAAGGCAGGCGCTTATGCCGCTGAGATAAATCCCCAGCCCTATTTCTGTTAAATTTATTCTCTGTCATGGTTAATGTGTCAGTTGCTTAGGCCACACAGTCCCCAGTCATTTAATCAAAAATTACTTCTCTTAGGGTATTTTTGGATAAAGAGTACATTGACACTAGTGGACTTATAGTAAAACCAATTAATTCCCTTCCCTAACAGCAATGGGCCTCATCCAATCATCTGAAGGTTGCAAGAGAAAAAAGACTGAGGTCCCTGAGAATGTGGGGATTTGCAGCAGACGGACTTCATGCTCAAACTGCATCGTCTCTCTTCCCTAGGGCTCCAGCCTGCAGAATTTGGACTTGTCAGTCTCTACAACTGCATGATCTAGTTCTCTGTATGTATACACACATGTGCACCTGTGCTGGGGCCTCTTGGCACAGGCTGCCCAGCATGCTGCATGCATAGCCCTGAAAGACAGGGGAGACTTGATGCACCCAAGGACAACGATAGCCGCTTGTTAAGTGCTCCAGACTCCTGCCTTTCTGACAGACTTGATCTTTTTCCTGACGTCATCGTCAGGAACTAGAGAAGAACTAGTAGCAGCAAATCCTCTTTTAACTCAGAATCTGGGAACTGAGACAAGTTCCAGGTGCAGCTGACACCTGATTAAGGTGCAAGAGAATAGCCTTCTCTTGGCCCTCTCCTTAGTAAGGGTTTCTCAGCTTGGCCTGGCAGCCTGGTGTGCAGGTGGTGTCTGCATGGGGCCCAGGCACCTTGGACAGACCACCAGTCAGACTGCCTGGATGGAATCCTTCCTCAGACAAAACTCAGCTATGCACCAACATGCTTTTTGCTAGTGTTCTCCCTGTAAATACTCCTGCAGACACCCATTCCTACAGTCCTTGCTGGCATTCTTGTACCCCTCTTCAAGAGTCCTGCTAGTACTTCAAGGAAACACAGGGTCTCAGACCTCTGAGTAACAGTCCTGGTCTTAGCTGGCAAAGAAGCATTTTTCACTGAAAAGATTGAAGATCCTCCAGCTGAAGTCCTGCCAGGCTGGTTGCTGATTGTCACTTTAATATCCATACTGATTGTCTACTTCCCATCCCCTGCACAGATAGCTCTCAAGCTCATTGCCGCTGGCATCGCCTACCTTCCCGCCTCCTTTCATCACCCAGCACTGCAGTGGGAGCCGCTGCTGTGGGTCTCAGAAGTCCTCAGGGCAGAGAAGCTCGTCCTGCCTTCACAGATGAGCATGGCCAGAATGCTCTTTGTGGCCAAGATGTCACCTGGCCTGACTCTCACAAAACTCGTCTGGTATGCAGAACCCAAATTGGCTACACATGTTTCAAGGCCCCTTTCTAATGCAGGAGATAACTATTGGAAGGCTAAGTAAAAACAGAATTTCACGTTCTTTGTGTTCTTTTGCTAAGTTATTATGACTCCTTGAATGTAACTCCTACTTTAATGAATCGGATCTGCTGGTTAAAAGAAAGACTATCATTATCTAACATACACACACACACACACACACACACACACACAGATTACACAACAGTAGTGCTGTAAGCCAGGGTCAAATGTTGTTTGTTGTCTGTAAGCCATGTTGAATTCTTTAAAAAACAACAGAGCATGGGGCTCCTCAGTCTGCTTGATGAATTTTGATACAGTCCTGGTGGCCTCCCAGGCTCAGTCTCTGGAGAGGATCCCAAATAGGGTGCCTGAAGTCCGTACTCTTCTTTCCTTGTAACTTCACTTTGAAATTACCAAGTTTCAGTGACCCTGTCATCAGAGATAGACCTCTGCCCTCTTTGGACACCCTGTGATCTACAGCAGATGCCCTGTGGGAGGTGCAGGCACCACACCCAGCAGGAAGTTGTCAGCCAGGTCAGGTCTGCATTCTTGGTGTAAAGCCACTCATCCCTAATGATGCCTCAACTAAGGGTGTATCTTTGGCCATACCTGCTCTGGCTTAGTATACTACTCTAGCAGGGAAAGGAAGAAGCCTTTCATTAAATAAATCATCAAATCATCTTGCATACATAGCATGACTACGCGCACACACACACACACACACACACACACAAAACTACTACTACATTTGACCTATGGAAGGACTCAACAAATACTGACAACTGCTACATGAAATAAATGATGCAGACCCTAAGTTCTCAAAGAGATTTTTCTTCTATAATGTTGTTGTTTTTCCCTTCACTTTGCCAGGAGGATGAACAGCCCTTAGACCAAAACCAAACCCTCCCTGCTGGAGCCACATCCTACATCTGTGCTTTACCCCAAAACCTATCACTTGCCTGCCCTTGGGATTTCACTTAAGCCCAGGGCTCCTTGCAAAGGACAGCAGCATTTGGTCAAAGCGATGCTGATCTTCAATAGCCTAATTTCAGATTAGGAAAAACAGGTTCCTGTGCCCAAGCAACATGGCCTGAGGTCCCCTCTCACTATGCTGCTATGTCTGGAGGTCCTAGCTCCTCACCCCATGGCAGCAGGATCTAGGGTTTTCAAGCTGTCACTGCTGTGCCACTGAATATACTAGAAAACAAGAGCTAAATTTAAGCCCCACCAATATCTCTCAGTAACTGCAAAAAGCATCTCTTGAATCAACATTTCTCAGCAAGCTGCGGTGGTGGGGAGGGAATCTGGGTTTGGGTAATTGGAGATAAAATGTTTGTGATGAGAGAAAGTCTCACAGCTGCAGAATGTGAGTGTGCAGAACAATAATTGTGTTTCTCACTACTTGAATACATTCCATTTCTCACAGCTTTGTTTCCTAGGAGATACCTGTATCTTTTCAATGCCTGTATCTTTTCAACTGACCCTTTCCATTTAAGGGTCAGTTTCTTTAGCCTCTCAACAGGACTGACTCAGGATCCTGCCCATTTTCTGCCTTGTCCCTGCAGATGACCTAAGTTCCAGCACACCCTTGGCGTCATCTTGGCACCAGAGAGGCAGTGCCTGAGCTGTCACATTTACCCTTGCTGGCTGTGACTGCAGGCCCCTACCTACTCTGAGCATGTGACCATGGCAACCTGCCAGCAGCATTTGCTAAGCATCCTTTTCCTTCCGACCCTGAAGGCTCTTGGGTCTCTCTAGTCCTTTGGGTCCCCACCTCCATCTCTGCTCATCTCTAGTAGCATGGAAAACATTTAGACACTTTCCAGGAGTTCCCAGCTTGCCTCCATCAAGTGGTTCTAGGGCTGTCAAGGTAGGAAGCCTCCTAACTGGTCCTCTCTGCTGGCCTTGGGGACACCTAAGTTCAACAGGTCATGCTTCTTGAGCAATAGATAACTTATACTGTGTTGAAGGAAGAAGGACAAAGCCATGCTCTCTCAGTCCTACCTTAAATCATAGGGCATTTAGGATGAAACATCAGAGAAAAAGTACATTAACCCCTTCTGTCTTTTCAGCCCTTCCAGCTCAAAAACATCTCCAGGCTTTATAATTTCAGGGCTTACCCTTTGAAGCCCAGAGTATGATTTTTTTTTCCTGGCCAGGCAGCTTTGGCCTTCATAACAGTTGTCTCTGCTGTGAGTTTCTAAGACACCTGTTCGATTCACAAATAATCCCTTTGTTTTCAGGTCCCTACACTCACCTTCAGAACTAGATCTCTGCCCATATGAAATCCCAGTCTTAGAAATACAGAATCAGAAGCATGCATTACAAAGAGGAGCCACAACGTGTAAGTAATAGGAAGGTTGGGAACAACATTGGGAGCAGAAAAAGAAAAGCTTATAAGCCTCTCAGCATCTTACCTTCCAAAGTCTGGTGCTTTCCTGGGGAGGCCAGGCCACTAAGTTCTGCAGAGGTCTTCTTGGCTGGAAGGCAAGTGGCCAAGATGGAACAAAAAAGCATTGTGCACATATAGTAGAGATAAGTGACTTTATTTTTCAACCCCATCCTAAGTAGACTTGTTCAGATTTCCAAGTCTACAACAGCTGTGTGTTTTCAAACCATCACAAATAATATAGAAAATGTGACCAGCTTGAACATTTCTGGTTACCCTGTGAGTGGAAGTCTTCATGTCACAGTGCTTCTTGTAGTCACTTCAATCAGTGCTGGAGCCACTAACAGAGAGCTTAGTATGACCTCAGCCCTCATGCCTAGAGCACTGTGTCCCCTGGACAAAAGGAGTCTTTTGGACACAAATCACATAGAACAAGAGTTTGGGTCACATGGTATTCGGAAGGTACTCCAGCACCTGGATCATGGCTCTTGCTTTTATCCAGTGGTTGTGAATCCTGGGACTTGTATGAAACATTTGCTTAGCAGGGCTGAGAATGAGCTCAACCCCAGAGTCAGCCTGAATGATTTTTGCTCCTGACAAATTGTAAAATGAAGGCTGACATGATGTAATCTCCACTCTTGTGGTCTTCCCCTTGATGGCACTTGTCCCTTCTAAAATGTTCTTAGGGCCTCTTAGCACAATGTGTCATCATGGCCCCAAGGCCCAGGCCACCTGGAACTGATTGGAAACACTATGGCTGTGTTCATTCGAAAGCCCTAGAGCATGTGCAGCTGCCAATATTGTAACAGGGGTCCCTTTGTCCTCTGAGGCAGAGGGATCCCTCCCCCAGGGGCAAGCTTCCATCTGAGTGTCTCAGCCTTAGGTACCATGTGGTGCTTCTCTTCCAGGAGCCTCGACCAGGTCAACATGGCTGAGAATTTTGAGGAATACAATTTTAGAGAAGCAACGGTGTTTCACAACAAAAATCAATTGTTCTGTTAGTTTCAACATTGTATTTTAGTGTATAAGCATGTCATTTCAGAACTAGATCTCTGCCCATATGAAATCCCAGTCTTAGAAATACAGAATCAGAAGCATGCATTACAAAGAGGAACCACAAAAGCTGAACAAGAACACTTCACATGTCTTCTTGGCATGAAGAAAAACATTTTGGAACTTGAGAACCTGCTGCAGGTGGCACAGAATACCCATCCTCAGGAAGCCTGCATTCTAGCTGATAAAATAAATTATAAAATGAATAGATAAATAAATATCAGAATGTAAAGCACAGAGTATCATCAGGAAGACTGACAGGTGGTAAGCAGCGTGGAAGTGCTGGTTGGGGACATGCTCTCTGGAGGAGATGGATGGGGAAGCATGTCTCTGGTAGAGAGCCAAACTGACTGAGGAAAAGCGGGAGGGAACAAGGTGGATACAAGATGAGCAAGCAGGGTCGGCGATTTAGCTCAGTAGCATAAGTGCCTGCCTGGCAAGCACAATGTTGTGAGTTCGATCCCCAGTACAAAAAATAAAAAAATTAAAAAAAAAAGATGAGCAAGTAGAAGGACCACATCACAGAGCTCAGAGAACAAAACAAGGAAGATGGGACTGAGTAGAACTGCTTCTATTGTCACAGGAGTATCTTCCAGATGCCCAGGGGACCTTCAGTAAGAAAGAAAGATTTTGAGGAGGTGGAGAAACAGGTGCAACGTGGGACCTACTTAAAGCTGCCATGGACGGATGGAGTTTCCAATAGGTTAGACTTAGCCTGTGTGCAAAGTATAGGAGACATAGATGATCCCTACACCTTAGCCTAAGCAACTGGTGAGGTCATGAAGGAGTAGGAGTTGAAGTAGTGTGAGACTTTCTGGGGCTCAGACTCAAGGCCTAGACTCCCTGAAACAGGATTAGAAGCAGTATCTGCTCATGTGACATTCATCCTTTATTGCACTGAAGAAATTTGGAGCTTGGTAGAAATCTGTCTCTTCCCAGAAAACAAGCACATTTCAGAGTAATATGAATTAATTGCATGTGAGAATGTTACTGCATCCCCTGAGATCCTAAAAGCTGACCCAAGGCCTGCAGAACCAGCAGTGGCAGGATGTGGAATATAGGACACCAGACTTTTCAGATAGTGTGAGCAAAGCACGCACTCCTGGAGAGGCTGAGAAAGCCTTTATTTGGCTAACTTGGCTCAGAGAACGTCGCCCTTCCTGACTTCTCAGCCCCAGAGACAGTATTAAGAAGGGTTTTACAGTTTGTGGTGGGAAAAAAATGAGCTCAAAGTTATTAAGAAACAACAGATTTTTAACTTTGGTGATCAAGTCAGCTTTAGTCAGGCAGAGAATCTAACCTGATGGGAGAGATGGGGATAGGCAGCACAAGTTAGGGAGTGAAGTCCCAGTAAGGGAGGGAGAGGAAGGAGAGGAGACTCCCATTGCCTGCAAGTTTAAAGAACTGTGAAGCTGCCCTACTAGCATAACAAACTGTAGCCCCTAAGGGAGGAGGGAGTGGTGAATTTGCTTGGCAGAGGACAGAAACTTCTGGGATCCATCTGCTAAGGCAGAAAATCACCTTTAAAATTGACCAAATTCGTCTTCAGAGTTGCAGCTACTTGAAGCATGTCCCCACACCATGACTGTAGCTGGGAGAAGACAACGGCTGCTTTTCCGGCCTTTTCTTTGCCCTAGCATCATGCAGGGTCACCGCAGAGGATGCCTGGCTAGGAATCCCTGAAGTGGGCCCAATTGCCACTAACAATAGAAGGCTTCTGGAACCCAGCAAGGCCTAGTGTGCTAGGATGGAGTGCCACTGGGCAACTGCAGCAGAGACTGAAGACGAAAAGAGAAGGTCTTACCCCAGGGAGATGTGGGTAGGGCAACAAGAAAAGAGGGAGGGAGGTAATGAGCACTTGGTCTCACATATCTACCTTTACATCCTGGGCATCTCTGAAACTGAAAGAGGACAAGGAAGCCATCAATGGCTATGCCAACCACTTCCAGAACTGAGAACAGATTTGGAAGATTCCAGTTTTCTCGTCCACCGGGTATCATTGTCCTCTATTTCCTATCATCATTTTTCCCTTACAATCCTCCTCACAGGAGACCACACATCTGTAACAAAACCAACTGCAAATATGAGTCTCATCACAAGAAACTCTATGGTCAGAGCACTATGTCCATTCATTGCTGGGTTAGGTGGCAGCAACTCCTTTCCAGGATTTCCTGACCAAGAGCACCACACCCACTGGCCTCATCACTAGGCTGGCAGACATGAAACATGAGCCTTGACCTCTGACCTGCAGCCACCTGTCGTGATGGCCGCAGCACTCAGATAGGTCTGAAACTCCTGCTGGTTTGTTTTTTATTCTGTTCTCTGTCCCTAATTATACATGTGCATATGCATGTATGTGAGTACACTGGACACCTGCTCAGCTATGTTTCTATAAATGCCCTCTACCTGCACAACTAAGTAAACATAGACACTCATGCACACACTTACACACATGCATGTATTCATGGCCATTCACACATGCATATACACCCACACAACGCAAACCCACAGATATGCACACACATGCACACAGAGATACATGTTTGTGTATATACATCTATATAGATTCCTTGTGAACACATGCACATACATGTACACATATGTGCTAATGCACAATGAGAAGATATATAGAGCACATAGGTATATGTGTGTATATGTACATATGTATGCACACACAGGTACATATACATACATATATAAATGCATATGCACTCACACACATTTCTACACATGTACACATTGTCTGTGCTATGAGAAAATACAGTCTCTGGAGCCTTACATGCCAAGGTTGGACCAAGTAAGTGCCACGTTTGCACATTTATACAAAACGTAATTTGTATAAACTAGTTTGCACGTTTATACAAAAACACTTGCATGTCTGGCAGAAGGTTTATTGTGGGCCTAAAAGAGAAAAGTTTAGAAGAATCTGCATTAGGTGTTCAGGAAGTTCATCTGTACATCCATAGGTAGTATCTGTATACATATATACAGCACACACACACACACACAGCAACTTCTTGAAAAATTAAGACGGCAAGTGTACCCCTACATGCCTATCTGAAGGCTTGCTGTACATCAGCACAGTTCGCCTTATTGCAGCTATCATGAGCCCTTTCAAGTTGAGACATGGACACAGAGAGAGCCAATGTGCTGATTAATGAACAAAGATAGCATGTTTGGTCAACAACAATGGAGGAACTATGGCCATAAAGGAAAATATAACAATTAGCCTCCTGCTGCTGTCTGAGATGGACTGGAAAGCAAATGCTATAAATATCAATGACATGGACCTGCGGGTGGCAGAGATAAAAATGCTCTTGTTCTTACCTAGGCCATTCAAACATCAACTGTGCTCTCCAAGGCTCATCTGCAGTGTTCATAGAGAACTGCACAGAAAGGTGTCTGGTTAGTTCAAGGAATCCAATAGAAGAGAAGATCTGAGATTGTTGTCAAGAATTTAAAGCCAATAGCATTCTGTCCTCTTTGGACCAATCAACCCCCACAGAAAGGAGTGGCCCTCAGGTGTCAAGATAGCTTTCACACTCATCAGAGCACTGAACAGCCAGTTGTCTGAAAAGCCAGCAGGTGAATGGTACACTGAACATCACGATTACCAAGGTCAACTCAAGGAACAGTTTAACAAGCAAATGTGGGAAACAGGCAGAGACTCCCAGCTATTACCTAGCTCTTCTGACGATTCCTGAGGAGATTAGAATGATAATTTCTCCAAGTTTTAGACTTTTGCTTAATATTTTAATCACTTTTATTGAGGCATTTATTGAATACATGTCAGTTCAACAATTTTAAGTATGAAGTTCAATAAGCTGTACAAATATATGCCATTATTTAACCACCACAACACTCAGTATAGAAGAGCTCAATTCACAGCTTCATTCCCTTCCCTATGAATCATCCTCCACCCCACCCCTAGGCAGCTACCTAGGTTTTCTGTCGCCATAACTTTGCCTTTTCCAGAATTCCATGTAATTGGAATAATTCAGTATGCAATCATTATAGTTTTTGTCCACCGAATGTAGCAATACTGAGATTCATCCATGCAAGTGTATAGATGAGTACTTGTTCTTAGTGTGTAGTTATGGAATTCCCAACTCCCAGACCATGGTGTAGTACCAGTCCATGGCTGTTAGGGATTAAGCTTCAAAGAAAGAGGTGAGTGAACAAGTGAGGTTTCATATAAGTTTACAGCTGCCCCACATCACTCATTTTGCCACCTGAGCTCCACCTCCTGTCAGATCAGCAGCAGTATTAGATCCTCAGAGGAGCACAAAACCTACTGTGAACTGACCATGCAAGGAATCTAGGTTATGTGCTTTTTGTGAGAATCTAATGCTGAATGATTTGACATGGAGTTGAGGTAATGATGCTAGCACTTGGGAATGGCTACAAATACAGATTAGCAGAAAGATGTGACTACACAGAGACCATAGTAAGTCAAGCATCTACAGACTCAAGTAAAAACTCTGTCAATAAGTAACAAGTGACAAATCAACAGCATCTGGTGGCAAGCTCTACATTGGCAAGTGTACCTTAGTTGTACAGCTGCATCTGCTGGCAGGTTTTAAGTTAAAATCTAACACTACTTTAGTCTCCTGGTGGCCTTTCCATTATTTAATTTGCCACTTCCAATCATATCTCCTTCCTATACTACACATTTCTCTCCATCACGGTTTCAGTAAGCCCCTAAGCTAATCCTTGTCATAATGAGTAAAAAACAAAAATCACTGGAGATCTTCTTTGAAAAGTATGGGAAGACTCAGTGATGAGATAACAGATGATTCTAAAAATACCAACAAGAAGAAAATTACACTTAAAAGAAAATCACAAGAGTACTTCTTAATTATGGGTTCATTGCAACACAGGATTTCTCTGCTCCAAACCTGCTTCATATCATATGTGACAAGCATCTATGCAACAAAGCCATGACCTTCAAAACTGCCTCCACATATGGAAATCAACCACCTTACATTAAAAAACAAGTCTTTGAATTTTTAAGAAAAAAGTATGAACACAAAGAACACAAGCAAATGTTGAAGGCTACTACTTCAATAAATGTACTGAAGCTATTACTTCATCAAATATACTGAGAATATCATTTTAATGGCTAACTGTAGTGATGAAACTAAGAATTCCTTTACTATTGAGAGTTGATCCTGACTGCTACTAAGAGCATTTGTCATGAAATTTTAGGAGAGGCTGCAGTTCAAAAGATGGCATGCATTTCTCTTCTGATTAGCATCATAATTAGATTAATTAATAAGACAGCAGAAGACATTGAGTCATAATTGCTAGAAAGGGTTAATGAGTTACCCATGATGTGCAAACCAGGTTAACAACAAGCCAACAATGCTCGTTTATGTGATATATTTTTCATAAGAATGTGCATGAGCATATATTATGTACAATTTTGTTGTCAATCCAAAACCACAGATACAGAATTATTCAAATCTTTGAATGATTATACATCAGAAAAACTGAATTGGTGATGAATGAATGGCTTCCATGACTGGACAGTTTTCTTGTTTCACTACTCAGGTTTAAGAGATACCTCCTGAATGTGAAACTACGTACTATGGTTTGCACCTTGCACAGCATTTCTACCAAAAAATGCTGCCTGGATGAGCAAACATCACCTGAAATTAACAACATTTGGCAAGATATGATTGAAATTAACTACATTAAAATACATGGTCTCAACTGATATCTATTATCAAAGCTCTGTGAGGACCTCAACAGAAAGCACACACGTCTTCCCTTATACAAAGAAGAGACTGGATTTCCAAAATTAAATCATTTGCTGAGTTTTTGAGTCATTAAGAGCCACTGTAGAGGTTTTTCTGGAAAGACATTTGCCACTGGCAGTACATTTCAGTGACCAGGATGGATCACAAAGCTAGGGATACCCATGTGACCTATTCGACCTGCTCAATGAAATCAATCTGTCATTTCAAGCAAGAACATTTATGTTCTAGTCAATGGATAAAGTGGCTGCATTCAAAGTTAAACTCTAATTATGGGGGTAATGAAAGAATATTGGGATTTTTGACATGAGATTTTGGAAGACACTGAATCAGGTCCTTCTTTATCCCACTAGTTCATGACCATCTAGCTCAGCTTTCGAAGGACTTTGAACATTACTTCCAAACCACAAAAGACTTCAAACATAGAAGGAATGGGCCCACAACTTATTTGTGAATAAGACAAGTGAATCAACTTTGGGCTAGAAAATGATCAACTGCTTGAGATGACAAATGATAGTAATTTTAAAATGACGTTTGAGACATCAGTTCTTCATATTTTCTGGCAAAGGTCAAAGCAGAATATCCTGAGATTGCCACAAAAGCACTGAAAAGTCTGCTTTCATGTCCAATATTCTTTCTTTGAAGCAGGGTTTTATTTTACAACAACTAAAATAAGATTATGGAGAGGCCAGACACAAGCAACAAACTCTGGTGTCACACTCTTCTGTCACCTGCAGATTATTTCATTATATATTGCAATTAATAATAATACAAATAAAGTCAACAACAAATATAATGCATTTGAACCATTTAATACTATCACTTCTCCTCTGGTTTATGGAAAAATTGTCTTCTATGAAAACTTGGAACTGCTGGTGCCAAAAATGGTGGGGACTGCTGGTGTAGGAGCACCATAGTTTGTGGTGTATATGCTAGTACTATATACTATAATCAATAATTCCACCACCACCATTTCCTAACAAGACAATCCAGTCCCCCTTTTAATGACATTGTCCAATTTCCTAAAAATCAATCACTTATGTACCTATGTGATAGGTTCTGTCCCTTCCATATCTGTGTCTGTCTATACAGTGGCACCACGATCCATCTGGTGGTTTTATGTTGTACACTTGAAATCAGGGAAGAGGAGTCCTCTAACCTTGTTGTAGTTTTTAAAAAAATTATGTGTTTTGCATTTCTCTATAAACTTTAGGAAATGGAAGTTTCAGAGATTTTAATGACTTCAGTGTATCTACAGATCAAGTTGGAAATAATTAGCATCTTTTTATTTTAAAATAAAAAATAAAAATTATGATACAGAATTTGAAAACAAAATTATAGGAGATTAATAATGGTTAATATGGGCTTGGGATTTAGCTCAGCGGCATAAATGCCTGCCTGGCAAGTGCAAGGTCATGAGTTCCATCTCCGGTACCAGAAAAAAAAAATTTAATATATTGCATAATCTTATCTTCAAAGTAGTTGCTCAAATCACAAGATATAGGCATGAAAAAATGATCAAACAATGAAAGCACAAACCATTCTTTTTGATGAGTTAACAAAGACTAGTAGTATAGTTATCTATGTGTGCTTATATAATCTTTCTATATATTTATATATAAATATATATATATATATATTCTTTATATATATAATCTTTCTCTTCTTCCTTTTCTCTTTCCCCTTATGCTAGTTGTACTTTCCTTTTGAGTCATTTCTTACTCTTATGAACTGGCATCTTAATATTCTGCTTTCTATTATGTGATAAACATGGTGTTTTCTAACATATTTTTGGTCTTTAATTTCTTTAAAGAGCATTTTGTAGTTTTCATCCCACTAATTTTGCAAATATGTTGGTAGCCTCTTAAACTTTTCACAGACACAGGAATACAAAAGTGAGTATATGGAGATTTAACGTAAATATCTTTTAGTTATTTTTCATTTGTTTTTTACTGTATACCAAATATATTTCTATAGTTGAATTTCAAAGTGTGTGTAAATTAGAATTTTTAAAATATAGTTAATTTATTGCATATAGATTCAGTATTCTGTGACCTTTATATAATCACTCATTAATTGTATTACTTTTATTTGCAGATGTATTAGGACATCAAAGTACTCCATAATTAGAATTTTACTCCTTAGGTTGCAGACTATATGACTCTTATGTTTTAATTTATCATGTCTTATTGCACTTGTGATTTGGGGTGTGAAGCAAAATTCATCTTCCACTATTGTTTATTAACTGTAGATTTTAATAGACACTGCTAATTAGGTCAAGGAACTTCACATCTGTGATTTTAAGGATTTTGTTTTGTTTTCCTTATCAAAATGGACATTGAATCTTGTCAAATGTCTTTCTTGCACACATTAAGTTAATCACATTGTTCTCATTTTCACTTTGCTAGTATGGTGAATTGCCTTGGTTGATTTTTCAAAGTTAATCCAGTCCCACATTCAAGGAGTAAAATTCATTTGCTCAGGCTGAACTGTTCTTTTGAAATAGTGCTATGTTTAACTTGCTGTTATTTTTTAAAGTGATTTCTACATATATGTTCATGAAAAATGCAGGCTGCTTTATGTATATTATTCTGATTTTGGTATCAAGATAAAGTCAGCTTCACAAATCTAGTTGAAATATATTTCTGCTTAGTAATTTTTCTTGTTTCTCTTGAGCTTTCTTCTTTTGCATGAAGATTACAATAGTTTAAAAATGTGACTGCTTCTTTTGGGAGATATTGCAACTGGTGATATCTTACATAATTTTCTCATGTTCTGAAAATATGCTCTTTTTTAATCCTCTTAAATTTATTGAGACTTTTAGGACACAGAATATGTTTTTCCTTCCTAATGTAATAGAGGGTGTGCATCATGGCTCACAAATGCCAGAAATGCACATGTCTTCCCAACAGCACATGGAGCAACATCATGTTTGTCTCTTGAAATCAGCTGATGCAGAAATGCAACACAAAAATTGGCAAACATTACACATCAGAACTTTGGACAGCCAGATATCTGAAAAGCCAGCAGTGAAATGGTTCTCTGCACAGCATGATTAATCTTTTGAATGTACTATGAACCTTGATTAGTTCTGTATATATCTATATCTATATCTATATCTATATCTATATCTATATATAAAAGATACATTAAAATAAATTCATGGATAGCTCTGACACTCATCCAGTATCACAGTATTTATTCTAGTCTTTTCTCTAGGTTATTTGGAATCCCTGTTCTCACTGTGTGAAGTTTAGCTGACATAATATTCAACCCTACCATACCTGTGAACTAGTTTGGAGTTGTATAACCATACCCATGTAAGAAGCAGGTTTACATAGGGCTACAGAGCTTATCTGCAGTTCTTTTATCCTTAACTTTACAGTATATGGCATGCAAATTCAGAAGGTGAATTCTTTTCCCTTCACACTCAGCATGAACATACCTCACACTCATAATCCCATCAGATATGTTTGTCACTGCCTGAATTCCATCCTGGACCTCTGAGAGCAGGTTAATTTTTCTAATCTGCATATGCTGAAGTTTATTGTTTCGAGGGTACAGCGCTATGGGTTTTGAAATGCACATACAACATTTATTCTTATGTTCTTCATTCTTCATGGAGTATCCAATATTCTGTCAGTGGAATTCCCTGTCAGACTAATTTATGTCAGCATATCTTAAAGTACAGTTTGCCTAGCTAATTTTTTTTAGTTTTCCATTATCAAAAACATCTCTTACCTTAATTTTTGAAGAGTATTTTCACTGAATGTAGAATTCTGAATATAGCTTATTCTCAGGACACTGAATAGACTTTTTCCTTCCAGCACTTTATAGATGTTCTATTTTTTTTTCTGTCTCTGCATAGTTCCTGACAAAAAGACACTAATTGCATCATACTTTCCTTGGAAATTATATGTCATTTTTCTCTTGTTGTTGTCAAGATATGTTTCTTACATTTGGTTTTCAACAGTTTGCTAATGATGTGCTTCAACCTGGGCTTCTTTGTGATTTGTTTATTTTCTCCTCCTTGCTATCCCTTTAGAGTCTTTCAGTTTTACATCAAATATAGAACGTGTTTGGACATTGTATCTCCAAACACTTTTTCTGCCCTCATTTTCTCTTTACTCTGCTTTTGGCAATCCAGTTACTTTTGTGTGTTAAACTTTCTGAAAGAATCTAACCAGCCACCCAGTCTTATCTGTTAAAAAGACGCAAAAACATTTCTCTAGGATGATTTCTCTTAATATATTCAAGTTCACTTTCTCTTTCCTCTATACTATAGCTATCACACAACTATAGGAATATTTTCAACCAAAATTAATCATTTATTGTAAGAATTTTTACTTATGTTTCTATTTCTCTATTGAGACCTTCTACTTCTTTGCAGAGATGTTCTTTAGTTAATAACATGTCCATTTTGCCAGTTAAAAACTTGACGGTGAGGGAGGCAGTTCCAGAGAGACTACACCTTTGTGATTCTTATCTCCAAGAGTCCTACCATCTCCACATGAAGATCACAGAAAAACCTGGCTAGTATTTTACTGCACCTAACCCTAAACAACTGAGAAGGAGAATCCTAACCCCAGGTCCCTAAGAACTGAGACTTGCATATAAGACTCACTCCTAGCCAGATGAGCAAAGAACCTCAACCAAAGGCTCATCTGTCTCTGTTTCCTTTACTCAATGCCTGACATCTGATTTTCAATCAAAAAAACAAAATCACAAAGCACAAGAGGCAAAAATCACAGACTGAAGAAGCAAGAAGAAGAATCAGGGCCAGATTCAGGTATGAATTTTGGAATGATTAGAGGGAATTAAAAATAACTTTGATTAATATACCATGGGATTTCATGGGCAAAGTGGGCAGAATGTATGGTAAAAGCAGATGGATAATGTGAGCAAAGTGGGAGAAATGATAAGAAAAAATCAAAAGGAGATGATAGAAACCAAAAACAATGGTACTGTGGTGAAGAATCCTCTGATGGGCTCATAGGCTGCACACAGCTAAAGAAAGCACCAGTGAGCTTTAAGATATGTCAATAAAAACTTTCAAACTGAAACACAAAGAGAATGAAAAAGATGGAATAGAAAGTCCAGGAAGTCTGGGGTGACAACAAAATGTAAAATATGTGTGTATTCAGAGTATCAACCCACAGATCCAGAGATATCAACCAGGACAAATAACCAGAAAAATACACCTAGGTACAGTATATCGTATTAGAACTGCAGAGAACCAAAGATGAAGAAGAAATCTTTAAAGAAGTTGGGAAGAGGGTTCCCTGTAATGGATCACAGATAAGAATTGTACCAGGCTTCCCCTCAGAGCCCGTGAGGGCAAAATGAAATGTTTGGAGTGTTGAAAGAACAAAGCCACCAACATAGAATTCTGGATCTAGTGAAATTACCCATGAAAAGGGAAAGAAAATGTACTTTTTTGGAAAAACAAACACTCAAGGAGTTTGTGGTCAGGAGGTCTATCTTGTGGGAAATATTGAAGAAGCTCTTCTGAGAGAAAAAAATGATACAGACCAGAAACTCAGATCTACAGTCAGAAAGGCATAACACCAGACAAGGAATAAATGAAGGTAAAATGTATGTATGTTTTTAAATTACCTAACTTAGGATAGCATTACTAACCTCTAAAATATGGTCTTAACATTTTCTTCAAGTTGGATTCTGTTTAAATCACTTATCTTTTCTTCTCTCTCAGGAAAATATCTCATTCTTGTAGTTTTTCATACAGCATATACTTTGGAACTGTATTTTGAAAATTGCAAGTGTTAAAATGTTGAGATTCTGTAAGTAGAAAGGAGACAGAAGCAAGTGGAAGAGAGGAGGAAAAGGGGAATTAAAAAAGAATTAAGATGTGTCATGTAAACATACCAAATAGCCATGGTAAAATTAGTCATCATGTTTTGCCAACATGTCCTAACAATTCTTTTAAAATTTTTGAAATTATATAATCTTTTGTTTTTTCTGAAAAAAAAATTTTTAAATGACTCTTAGCAAGCAATTTCCTTGTATTGTTCCAGGAAGAATAAGAAAGAAAACAGTGTCTGCATGTTCAGTACAGGTGCATTTTTTTAAATAATTAAAGACCCCATAGATACAGGTAACTTACAGAATTGTCATGGTTCACTGATAATCTCTTAGTATGTGCGTACATGCACATGTGTATGTGTACGTGTGTACTGTTCTAATGTCCTTGTCTGAAAACTCCATAATCTCTATTGTATCTGAGCATTACTGAGTTTCCCCAAGGTGATGGGCTTATTTTCTTGCTTATTTGTATCATGTTACTTCTACAGGATGCCAGTTTTTATGAGTTTTAGTGTCTTTGGGTGCTTCATTCTTTTTACATGTGGTCTGGCTGATTTGTCAGCAGTATGCTTGCAGGGGTTTTGGCAGACAGTCCAGAGCTGACTTTCATTGAAGGATTCCTTATTCTGACTTCTAAAGCAGTATCCTTCTGAGACTCTTCCCAGTATCCCACATATTACAAATCTCTCTGTTCTTGTTGTTACTATATCAGTATGAGTGCTGAGAATTTTTGCTTCTGTTTTCCAGTGGTTCTCTTTCAGTCTTGTGGAGACTTGCCCCACATAGTTACAGGTTAACACTGAGATACATACTTGAGTAAAACCCAACAGAATTCTGGAGTGAACCCTATGATGGTCTGCATTGCAAATTCTAGTTCTCTTAGGCTCTCCAAAGTCTCTCAAAGCCACTGTCACTATCATCTCAACTCAGCAAAATTGCTGGACTTGCCTTGATAATCCCTTTTCTGTGCTGCTTCTTGGAAACTTCCTGCAGGCAGGGAGCTGTGTAATTGCATGGCTGGCCAAGTTTGTTTCCATCCTTTCAGATATTATTTTGTCCCTGCACTGTCTATTGTTTAATGTTAGAAACAGTTGTTTCACATACCTTATTTCATTTTCTAGTGACCTAAGGCAGGAGGCTCTCAACTGAGCAATGGTCCTCAGAAGGTGGCTTTTGCAGTGAAACAGTGCAACAATCCTGATAAATGCATTTTCTGACAAATGCTGGTAGACTGAGAAAGTTGGCAAATTCCACCATGATTCTGGATGCTAGGCTTTTCACTGGCAAAGGAAGATACAAGTAGGAAATGCAGACAGACTGGGGAAAATCCCACTATACTAGAATGGAATTGAAATTGTGAGCAGGGACTTATGGTTTTAGAGATACGGGAGAAAATATAAACAGAAAGACTGGCAGATAGACAGACAGCTGTGCAAACTTCATTGTTTTGTTTTCTGAGAAACCTGGAATCGTTGACCCTCCATTAATAAAGAGCCATGCAGTGCCTAGATTTTGGTCTCTTATACAGTTTCTGATTAAAAGAGTATGTGGCTGGGCTAGGAGTATAGCTCAGCAGCACAGCACTTGTCTGGCAAGTATGAGATCATGAGTTTGATGCCCAGTACCCAAAAAACAAACAAACAAAAAAGAAAACAGTATGTGATGTAGAAAAGGGATTAATTCATAGTTAGGTCTGGAAAATATAAATTGAGCTTCAGACATACTTTTGAGCCAAAACAATAGAAAACAAAGACATATCAAAAAGTTTGGGGGCGTGTCAAGGCACAGAGGAACCAGGTTAAGGTGGATTGTACTGATCAAGTATGAGGCACTCTTAGCATCATAATCAATAGTGATCTGAAAGGAATTTAATCCATTTACTTTAAAAATAAATGATAAAAATAATCTGTTAATACATTATCAGTAATTTACTCTAGTATGGATTGTAGATTCTTAATAAAAGACAGTAATAAAATAAATATGGAAAATACTAAAAATGGGCAAATCTAGACAAAGAGTAAAAAGTAAAATTTTGTAGTGCTCTTGTAAAACTTTACAATTTTAAGGTTATCTTATAAAGAGTTAAAAACATGTAGAGCATTAAATGAAGTTCTAGTAACTTAACTCTTAGAGGAAAAAAGTCGTACCTAGAACTTTCTGGCACCCTGATACAAAGTTGCAGCCGGTTTAAAACTCTCATATATTTCATTCTCAATGGAGGATCCTAACTCAGTTCTCTTCCATGATGGACAGACTCTGATCATCAGTCCTGGCAGCCCCAAACATGTTGGGGGCCTGGGCATCTGCAGTAAGACATCTTGGAATAGGAATTTGATGAGATGTTCACCCAAAGATCCCAAAGCAGCATCACAGTGTGAAAATCAAGTAAGATTAGAAATTCACCATGATTTTTAAAGTGTTTTTTGATTCTCTCAAAGAGATATTAGATATTTTAAATGTTCTCAGTAGCTCTAAGGAGCTCTTCCTACTGAATTTTTAGTTCTGTCTCTTAAAATTCTGCTCTGTATTCGCAGGCTTGTAAGAGCACTTATGAGGTTATAAACAAACCTATGTATTATTCACAACACTCCTATTGTACTTTCTCTCATTCCAATTCTTATTTAAATAAGAGATTCTCTTGATCAATTGCCAAAGGACTTGTAAATATAACTCTTTGATATTTCCAAATTCTAGCTGAAGTAGTATCTGTGAAGAAAGCCACAGCCCACAGAAATGATATCTGCTTTGATTCTGGGTTGTTTGTGAAAACTCATAGACATTTCACCTGTGAAGAGTCAGGCAAAGTGGTGAAGCATTCATACTCTCATGTAGAGAACAAAGGGCTCTGGGCCCTGACTATCTGTGTCCAAAGACAGACAACCTTTTTCAATCTAAGGTGTGGTGCAGGAACATAGAAAGCCTAAGTGATTTAAAATGCCACCCCAGAGCTAGGAGAAGCACATCCTCTCATGGATAGAATTGCGAACAAAAGAGGTGCAAGATCAAATGGGATCCAGCATTGCTGCCAATACCACATGAATGATCAGCGCCCAGTCTTCACAATGGGAATACCAGCGGCAACACTAAGATCAGGAGAGGTCTTATGGGAGTAGGAATAGATTTTGGGGGCTGACAATTGTTTTTTCTGTGGTGCTGACCCTTTATACTCCTGATCGTTTAACATCCCTAACTTCTGTCTTCTAATGACCAATAGAGTCATTAGTCATATTACAATCCAAAGCACAAACCCCATTCCTGAAGATATTGGAGAATGCTGCTGGACCACCTGAAAACTATGGTTCATGAGTCATTTAAAACATCTTTCCTTTCCTTGGATGCTGACTGAACAGTGGACATTCTGGGTGGGAGCTGCTTCTGTTGCTTATTCACTGTCTATTTGGAGAAGATGTCAGGTTTACTAAGGACACTGCATTTCATGTTCTATCGAGGAGTATGGGTAGAACTTCACAAAGATCCCCAGACCAAGTGTACTAAAGAAATAGGAAGCTGAGGTCTGTTTGGGCCCATAGCCCCGCCCTTTAGCCCCAGGAAGTCTCCCAGAAAGCAGCATCGAGGCCTGTCTCTTTGGGACCCGAACCTCTCGAACCCGCAGAGTGGCCAGAGCTGTTTGGATTGAAAGTCTGCAAGACCTGCATCTCGGCGCGACTGTTTGGGACTGGTAGGCCCATCCTTCATCTCTTCATCTGCAGGGAACTGCCTGGAGACCTGCATCTGGGCCAGGTCTGTTTGGGCCTGTAGCCCCGCCCTTCACCCCCAGGAGAAATAAGATACTTCCATGACAAAGACCAGCTGAAGAACTTCATGAACACCAAACCAACACTACAAAGAATACTGAAAGACATTCTAGATACACACAGGAGAAAACCACCAAGGTTCGATAACACTGAAGAAATAGACAAATTCCTAAATACATATGAACTACCAAAGCTGCATCAGGAAGATGTAAAACTGCTGAATAACCCAATTTCTATTACTGAAATTGAAAATGTAATTAAGTCCTTGCCTACAAAGAAGAGTCCAGGCCCAGATGGATTCACTGCAGAATTCTACAAGAAATACAAAGAAGACTTAACTCCAACACTCCTGAAACTCTTCAATGAAATAGAAAGGTAAGCAATTCTGCCTAAATCATTCCTGGAAGCAAATATCACTCTAGTACCAAAACCAGAGAAAGACTCAACTAAAAAAGAGAACTATAGGCCAATCTCCCTGATGAACATAGATGCAAAAATTCTCAATAAAATATTGGCAAACAGGAT
>PVJX010031174.1:0-21410 GCA_004027295.1 Dolichotis patagonum
CTCATGTTCTGAATGGATTCAGAGTGTCTCCCTTTCATGGTCATTTTTACTCTGGGGAAGAGCCAGAAGTCACATGGTGCCTGATCTGGACTAAGGTAGGTGCGGGCACAGCGTCCTTTGTTTATGAGCTGCCTTTCTGTGGGACAGTGCTTGGCTGCCACAGGCACCACGTTTTGATCACATCTGGTGAGAGCACAGCATAGGTGCACGCAGGATGAGGGAGGTGTGCATGCGTGTGTGGGGTATGTAGTAGACTGCAGAGCACCAATCCATGGTGACCACCAGCAGGCATGAGGAGGGATGGTCAGAGCCAGGAAAGTGGGAAAGTGAGAAAGTCCCACTAGATGACTCAGGCAGCCCCTGAAGTTATGCCCACCACTCACAAATCCCACAGACAGGTCCGCCTCTGTCCTGTGTGGTGCTGGCATGAGCGAGCCCAGCCCCCAGTAGTGACTCCAGCCCCTCAGCCCTGTGCTGCCAGGAAATCATGTGGGCTTTGGGCACATCCGTCCCCTCCTGGGCCTTGGTTGGGGGGGGGGGTTACTCACTCTGTGATACCCCATTGCAGGATCTCAGTCCAGTGTTGCTCCAGTGGGGCTTCTGGTTTGGGGCTTTTTGTTTGGTTTTTGAAACAGGTCCCACTATGGGGTTCAGGCTGGCCTTGAACTCATGATGATCCTCCTGCCTCAGCCTCCTGAGTGCTGGGATGACAGGTGTATGCCACTATACCCAACTGCTCTGTGAAAATAAAGCAAACTCTTCAAATAGCAAAATCCTCCCTGTGAAGTCCTCAAGAATATAAAAAGGAAATCAGGCAGGTGAGCACAGAAATCCTGCATCCAGGCAAATTTCCTCTGGGTTCTAAATAAGCAGCTCAGTGGGAAGTGCCAGCCCTCATGACCTTGCACCTGCCAGGCAGGTGCTTACACCACTAAGCTAAGTCCCCAGCCCTCGGCCCAGTTTTTAAAGTTTTCCTTTTTCTGTTTTTTTTTTTTTTTTTTTTGTACCGGGCATTGTACTCACAACCTCGTGCTTGCAAGGCAGGCACTTACGCCGCTGAGCTAAATCCCTGGCCCCAGTTTTTCTCAATTTGACACAGGGTCTTGCTAAGTTACTAAGTTGCCCAGGATGTGTTTGGACTTGCAGGCCTCTTGCCTCAGCCTCAGAGTGCTGGGATGATGGCTCATTTCTTTTAAACAACACTCCCTGTCCTAGCTCTCCCAGGCTGGCCCAGGCCCGGAGCTCCCTGCTGTCATCCGCCGTGACCGGGAGCCCTCCCCATGGCCCTGGGATCCCGGGGGAACCAGAGAGCAGTCCACAGGGTTCTGAGGTTTGGGGGACCAGTCCCGCATGGGAGAGGACCAGGGCTGAAGGTGATGGGGAGCCCAAGATGTGACAGAGCCTGGTTTCTGCTGCAGGTAGGACAGGGCCGCCTGCTTAGGCCCCTGTCTCTGTCCCTTCCTAGGAGGAGGAGGAGGAACAGCGCTGATCTATTTTCAAGTTTCATTTCAATCTATTTCCTCAGCCACACCTTCCTTGAGCAAGGTGGCACAGGTCTGTAATCCTAGCGTTTGGAGGCTGAGGCAGGAGGATCGCAAATTCATGCCCAAACTGGGCCATTTAGCCACCTAGTGAGAGCCTGCCTCAAAAGAAAAAAAGTGGGGGTGTAGCTCAGTGAGAAGGCCCTGGGTTTCATCCTCAGTACTGAGGGGAAAAAAACATTTAAAGAAATAAACAAAGGGGAGCGCCAGGGCCCTTGGCTTGCTGAGGAAGGCAGGACTTCCGCAGTGTCCTGGGGCGCAGCTGGCTGTTACAACCAGGGTTCAGGATGTGTGGCCATGGGGGTGAGGGGTGGGAAATCCTGCCCCACCTTGCCAGCCTGCCCGGCTGCGGGGCAGGTGCGAGAGAGGCTTTCTGAGCTTCCTGGGTGGGAGCCGATTTTTTCTCAACAACCCCTGCCTAGCACAGCTGCCAGGGATGAACAAACTCCCAGCTAAAATAACCTGTGTGGGTGGCCCGGAGCGTGATAAGGGGACCCAAGGCCCCGCTGGTCTGTCAGCCCAAACTGTGAGCCCAGAGAGGTTCGTTAACCTGCCCGAAGCAGCTGGGCCGGGGACACTCCAGAAGCCCCGACCTCCCTGGCGATCCAAGGGCATGGTGGTCACTTCATTTACTTATTTAATCTTTTTTCCTCAGTACTAAGGGTCAAGGGAGCGGCAGAGCCAGGGGTGTCCACCCAGACAGTCTGGCAGAGTCTCTTTTGCCCCAGAGAGTTTCTGTTCCTCCTCCCTGGCCAGGGAAACAGCGGGAGGCTGAGCCTGGGTCCATCTTTTACTCGGTTGCCCTCTAACCTCGTGCTCCCCGCCTGCTTCCCCACAGCTGGGATGTGAGTGTTGGACACCAGCGAGCAACGTGGACAGGAGCCCCGGGGATGGGGCCTGGGAGACAGGAGCCTGCTGGGAAGGGCAAGTGTGTTAGGGCTCCATCACTGCTCCCTGGACAGGTGACCCGTCCACCTGTGCTGTGGTCTATGAGGTGTGGTCACAATTCACAGTCAGCGTTCAAATTTTTTTAAATTTTATTTAAAGAGAAAACAAAACAAAACAAAACAAACAAAACAAAACAGAACAAAGGGTAGCAACAATACAGTATTCCAAGGAAAAAAGGTAAAGAACAACAACAAAAAAACCTAAAATTTATTGCTTGACAAATTACATACTGACTTCTTGGAAATAGTTGTTCAATTTACAAAGTTAAAACATGTAAAGTAGACATTCAAACAGTGAGTCTGTTAACAGTTCTGCTCCACAATCTGACAAAAACAGCAATATGGTCATCCATCTTACCCATGCAAACATACATGCAATTATATCAAAAGGGTAAAATTAAACACAATAAAACAGAACAAAGCAGATCACAAGAAAGCAATGTAAGAGACATAAATTTCAAAACTAGACAATCGGAGATATTCACTCTCTATCATATTGACTCTTGTTTTGGTTCAAATAGTTGTCCATATTGTCACATACAGGGAATTCACATGAAACAACCTTGTATGGAATTGATCTGAGCAGGATGAGGAGGGCATTTCAAGTCTTCAAGACCAGACATTAGGGAAGCCAAGAATGGCTGTCATAGTGTCTCTCATTCTTCTCAAAACAGCTGTCCATACCTTAATATGTGTTGAACTTAAAGTCAGCGTTCAAATTAAAATGTATCCCAGTAAAGACAGGGATACATTGCCAGGAATCCTCTCAAAATCCTCCCTGGGCTTTGCACACACTCATCCCATCATCCGTGCCACTTCCTGCAGCAGCTCTGGAGTCCTCTTTCCTGAGGGTCTTTAGCTGCGCTGTCCCGGCTGCCTCCAGGTCCTGAATGGATTCAGAGTGTCTCCCTTTCCTGGTCACTGTGACTCTGGGGAAGAGCCAGGAGTCACACAGTGTAGGACCCCGTGACTGAGGTGGATGAGGACACAGTGTCGTGGAGCTGCCTTACTGTGGGACAGCATTCGGCGGCAGCAGTCACTGTGACCCTGATCACACATGGTCATGACACTTGGTGGCCAGCTGCCTACCTCATCTGTCCCTCACAGCCTGGACTTACTCTTCTCCACCTCTTCTTCCACTCTGGGACCCAGGCTCCTCTCTTCCAGCGGGACGGGGACCCCAGGCCCAGAGTGCATTTGTAGGGTTAATGCGGCTCCTCTGGGGAGCTCTGAGGGGAGGGGGTCCTGCCATGCTAGTGTCACTGTCACCCTCAGCCTCCGTGGTGTTTGCTAAGGGCCTGAGCTTCCTTCCTGCAGCAGGTGACAGAGCCCAGGAGAGGGAGGGTTGCGGGGCCAAGGTGGGACTTGGAGAGGGACGAGGATTCAGCTCCCAGCACGAGCTGAGGTTTTGAACCCTGCTGAACCCCAGAGCTTTGGCTCTGCAGAGCTTGGTTTATAGTGGCACCAGGCCACCTTCATGGGGCCTTTGATACTCAAAGGAGAGGTCAGATACAAAAGCGCTCGGGAAAGAAGGGTGAGACCTTAAGGTGGGAAGCTGCAGGCCACCGTGGAAAGGAATGAAAGATCTAAGCACAGGAAAAGCCGTCCTCTCCGCTCTCAGGCTGAAAGATTTCCCACAGTGAGACTGAAGCCGCCCCAGCCCACGAGGCCGAGTGCAGTGGCCCCTCCAGAGCCTTGCACTCTGGGCCCTGACAGCAATAGAAGCCACTCATCTCAGTGTCCCTGAAACCAGAATGCGTCTTTTTCCTTTTTTTGAGAAAGGGTCTCATTATGTAGTTCAGGCCATCTCAAACTCACTGTGCAGCCCGGGTGGGCCTCAAACTCTTGGCAGTTCTCCTGCCTCAGCTTCCCCAGTGCTGGAATTACCAGCATGCGCCAGGACCCCACTTCCGGGTCCCCTACTCCTCTTCCCAGGGTGGGTGTCCCTGAGACCACTGTGACGGTACGGGACAAGTACACATATATGCATGTGTGCAGTGGAGTACATATGCACGTGCGTGTGCACCAGCGTATGCATGCAGTGTGGCGTGTGCACACACCCGTGTCCACGCCTGCCTGTGTTCTCACGCACGGTGCAGGGAGGGGGAGCAGACGGGCTTCCCCCATTACCTGTTGCAGTGCAGGACCTGACTTCTGCACTTGAACCTAGCCTTACAGGCCTTAGACAGGTGAACTTACCGAGATTAAGAGGCCGGGACCTGTTTTAGTTAACAGTTCGCGAGCCCACGAGCAGCTTTCAAGCAGCAAGGCGAGCAGTGGGCAGAGATTGCACTGCGCTTCCAGATCTTGCCAGCAGAGGGCAGGCGAGCACAGCAGTGGGAGCGGCGGCCTCATAAAGGAGGCCCAGGTGGGTCCCAAGTGGTCCCTGACTTCTGGGCAGGGAAGGACCCAGGTGCAGAGGGTGACGGGCAGGGGCAAGGGCAGGGGCTTGGGGACAGATCTACACTGCTCCGGCGGCCTCCGGTGCTCTCTGCGCTCCAGCTGGGACCTGGGTTCGGTCCTGACGGCATGGCTGTGGGAGGGAAGGCTGCCCTCTGACCCTCGCTCACCCGCTCTGTGAAATGAGATGATGACGCCCCACCTAGTGACCCTCCCGCTCTCCCCTTTCTGTTCCCAGGGAGGAGCTGGCCTTGTGGCCTGGGCAACATCAGTTCCTTTGGCCTGGCCGAGGGCGTCCGGGTGCCACTCTGTGGCTCTGGATGGCTGCTGACTTCCAGCCCAGGGGCCAGGGACCTGCAGTGACCAAGGCAAGGTCAGGGTGCGGGCAGGACCGCCCAGCTCTGCTGCCCAGGGAATTGCAGCAAAGGCGAGCCTCGCAGAGCTGGGGTACAGGTAGCATCAGCTGAGGGTGGGGTGCCCCTTCTGTCTGGTTTTCTGTTTTTTTTGTACTGGGGATCGATCTCATGACCTCGCATTTACCAGGCAAGCACTTGAGACGCTGAGCTAAATCCCTGGCACCTTCTTTTTTTCCTTTTTGAGACAGTGTTTCTGTACGTAGTTCAGCCTAACATTGAACTCACTATGTAGCCCACGCTGGCTTCGAACTCATGGCGCTCCTCCTGCCTCAGCCTCCTGAGGGTTGCTGGGATGACAGATGTACATCAGCACACCTGGCTGCCAGCCTTGCCCCTGGTGGTGGTCTAAAGGATCTGGGTCTACTCTATCAAAGGCTGAGGGGGAAGGGCAAGGGCACCCTCTTTTGTTTATTCCCACACTCAGCAAACACAGCCCATCCCCTCCTTTGCTGGGCCTCTTTTGGGGTTCCCACCAAAGATGGGAAGCCCTCGGAAGGCCCTGGGCAGGGGACGCTGTGGGGAGCAGGCAGCTTTGACCAAGAAGCTGATGCCTGGATCCCTCTACCCTGCCCCACCCCAAGTGGGCTGCAGCTCTGGAGAAGTTGGAGGCTGAGGAGCTGAGGAGCAGGTTGACAACCCAGAGTCACACAGCCACAATGCTGGACCCAGCCTGGGACTCCTGAGCTCCGCCTCCCCCACAAGCTGCCTGGGGCGAGGGCTCTGGGTGGGCCCGGAAGTGGGATGCGTCATCGCGGTGGCTTCTCCATCCCCAGCCCTGCTGGCCACCTCTGCTGGCACCAGCTGCCACCTTCAGGGCCTCACCCACTGCTGACCTAGATTTTGTGGCCACACCATCAACACCTCCAAGGCAGGGCACAGCGTGGCTCCTCGGAGCCCAAACAGAGCCCTGCACAGCGACCCAGCTTCCGCCTCGAGGCAGGATACGGCCAGAGCCCAGTGCGACACTGGCTACCTGGTGCCAAGAGGGCATCCTGGGGACCCAGTGTGGCACTTGTGTCCCCTCTCAGGGCTGGGAGGGGTGGACCCAAAGGCAGCGCTCAGAGTCCCGGACAGCGTAGTCTCAGGACAGGACGAGGGGTACACTGGGTGTGCTTGAGGTCTGCTGCTTCTTTTTCTTGCAGGTTGCTACTTAGGGCTCAGAGAAACAGGGGGCTCCTGGGGCTCCCTGTCCAGTCCCAGGGTCCTTCTCTCCTGGTGTCCTGGGCTGACTGGACCTCCCTGTCCTCCCAGTGCATCAGGGCCGGCTGGTCATGAAGCCACAAAGCCTGGAGAGCTCTCAGGGACATCCAGCAGCCCATACCCATCTGACACCCGCAGGGCAGGGTTTGGGGCTGAGCCAGGGCACCGAGGGACAGCGGTTCAGACAGCTAGGTGTTCCCCACTAAGAACATGATGGGGCCTGGGGAGTGCGGGGTGCTGGCCAGCAGGGGAAGGACTCGCTCTCCCCAGGAAGAGGCTGCTGGTTCCCCCTAGCCAGGGGATCCAGGCACACGTCCCTCCAGGGCCCCCTGAAGCCAGGAGAGGACACAGCCTTAGTTTCTCATGGGGGAAGGGGCGTTTACATCAGGTGTGGTGGTACACAGCTGGGGTAGTAGACACCCAGCCAGAAGTCCTGGGCGCACACCTGGCCCAAACGCCTGGGTAAGAGTGGGCTGGCCCAGGCCCAGGGCTCATGCAGTACCTGGCAAGGACAGGCGACTGGTGCTGGGCCCAGGCAGCCGCTCTGACACCCACACAATGTCCAGCTGTGAAAAACCCCCGGAATCAGGTCACGAGGCCACTGCCCGAGCTCCCAGCGGAAGTGTGACAGCCACCTGAGGGCCAGGCTAGGGACATTGTCTCCCTGAGCCTACTTCCTCGTCCTAACTGCACCCTGGACTGCAGAACAGGAGTGACCTTGGCCCCTAGAGTCTGGTCTGGAGGGGGCTGCCTTGAAGTAGCTCCCCAAGACCCCTGCAGTCCCCATCTAGGCTAAGGGGATGGGCTCCCTGTGGAATCTGGATAGAAAAGAGCAGGACCAGCGAGGCAACAGCGGGGGCCCCCACTGCTGGAAAGGCAAAGAGCTGCACACATCGGGCGGATCTTGGGGTACTCACCCCAATCCCCTAAAACGGCCTCGTTGGCTGGCTGCACCCCACCCTCTGAGCTCAGCCCCCAATACGGTGTGCCCCAAGTTCCAGTGTTGAACCCTAACCCTTGATCCGATGATGTTGGAGGGTGAGGTCTTTGGAGCTAGGCTCTAGAGGAAGGCAGGTGACACCAAAAGTGTCGCCACCTTGACCCACCAGCACTCAGAGAAAAAGCTGCTGATGTTTACGGATACCCCATTTATGGTACCTTGTTAAAGCAGCCTAAACAGACGAAGACTAAGCAGACCAAGCCTACCTGTCATCCTGGCACTTGGGAGGCTGAGGCAGGAGAATCACTGTGAGTTTGAACCCACAGTAGTGGGTTAAACCAGGCATGGTGGTACAATGCCTGTAATCCCAGCACTTGGGTGGCTGAGGCAGGAGGATTGCTGTTTGAGGCCAGCCTGGGCTACAAAGTGAGTTGAAGGCCAGCCTACACTACATAGTGAGACCCTGTCTCAGAAAGAAAGAAAGAAAGAAAGAAAGAAAGAAAGAAAGAAAGAAAGAAAGAAAGAAAGAAAGAAAGAAAGAGAGAAAGAGAGAGAGAGAGAGAGAGAGAGAGAGAGAGAGAAAGAAAGAAAGAAAGAAAGAAAGAAAGAAAGAAAGAAAGAAAGAAAGAAAGAAAAGGGAAAAGACAAAACGGGATGGGCCACTGTCTTAGCGTACCTATGGTCCTCTAACTGGATGCCTAACCCTGGGCAAGTGATAAAGGGCAGAGATGACCAGATTCCTGAGGCTGGGAGCCCAAGATTGAGGTGCCCACCTCTGGTGAGGGCTTCCCGCTCGGCTGTCCCATGTTCGAGGGCAGCAGAATGCGCAAGTGCAAGAGAAAGGGGCCAAACTTGTCCCTTATCAGCAGCCAGTTCTCATGTGAGAGACCCCCCCACCCCCCAGTGCTGGCATCCATCCCTCCTGAGGGCAGAACCCCGGCTCCAATCACTTCTTCAACCCCTGGTACCGTCACGTAGGAGATTAAGTTCCCAGCACATGGATTTGGGGTTCACCTGCCAACCCCCACAGCCCTGTTGGGATTCAAATGGGGCCCCTCTGAATTTGGGGGGTGCCAGCGGGGTGCTGTAAGAGGGGGCCCTTTAAAGGGAATTAGGCTAAGAGGCCTCCTCCATTACTGATGGGATGAAAACCTGTATACAAGAAGTGCAATGGTGCACGCCTATGAGCCCAGCTCTCTGGGAGGCTGAGGCAGGAGGATTGCCAAGTTCCAACCTAGCATGGGCAATTTAGTGATTTAACAAGAACCTGTGTCAAAAGAAAGAAAAGGAAAAGTGCTGGGGATGTAGCTGAGTGCAAAGACCCTACATTCAATCTCTATTACAGGAAAAAAAAAGTTTGAAAAGAGGCTTCATGATTGCCTGGCTGGCTTGCCTTTTACCTCCAGCCAAGTAGACACATAGCTTTCTGCGTCGGACAGACAGACAGACAGACCTGCTGGGGCCCTGCTCTTGACCTTGGCCCTCTGAGATGCCAAGTCTGGGGGTCGACTTGCGTGGGCTGGGACAGGTGGACCCCGCGCCGCTTGGTGACTGGCAGATCAGCTGTCTCCCTGCAGAGCCTCCCTGCTAGCCCCATCAGCTTGGAGCTCCCCAAGGAAGTGCCAGGTGACAGACACATCTGCTGGGACTCAGGTGACATCTTGAGCCCTTGGGTACGGGTCCCTGCTGTCTTTCTGGCCGGAGTGGGCCCCAGCTGGCCCCCTGCCTCCTCTCAACCCCAGTGCCACCTCAACCAGGTGGCAACACAGAGGCCAAGGACCAACAGTCTCTGCCCCTACCTGGGGTCCCCCTGGGCCCCGGTCACAGATGCCCCTCTGGTGCCCACCTTGTCTTCTTTGACTCTGGCCTTGGCTCTGTTTGTAGATGTGTTGGGGTTCTTTGAGGGCCACATCCCTGTACCCTGCTGCTCTAGTGACCTGTGACCCCAATGCTCCAGGGCTTCCAGGCACTGCCGGACTGGGTGAAGTGGCACAGTCCCCGAGGTGGCAGATCTCCCCCGCACCGAGTCCTCTCCCAGGCGGGGCCCAGGGGTGTCTTACTTCCTGGCTGTGTGACACTGAGCAAGTTACTCAACCTCTCTGGGAGAGAAAACAAGCAATACCTGCCTGGTGATTCGGAGGAGGATCGCATTGTCCTGGGCCAGCATTGCACAAGGGAGCTCAGAACTGCGGCTGATGTCCCCTCCCCGGAGACGCGGGGGAACTGAAACCCAAGGCCGGGGACCCACCCCATCCACCCAACGCGGAGTCACCCTGGTCGCCCCTCTCCTCCTGAAAATTCGGGGGGGGGGGTGGCGCTCACAGTCCTGGCTCAGCGCCAGGCTAGGGAGTAAAGACAGGGCCCAGCTGGCCTCTCCTCGGCCGGGCAAGGGGGTCCTGGGCGACTCGGTGGGTGTGACATTCCTGAGTCTCGGGCATGATTCAATTCCTTGGGGGATAGCTCGGGGGGGTCCCCAGGGGATCGGGGCGGCCACCGAGCAGGTGCCGCGGCCGGTGACAGGAGCCTTGGCTTCACCCACCTAGAAGAGGTGGATGCCTGGGAGTGGCCGCCGGAAGACGGAAGCGACGGGCGTGGCTTGGGTGTAGGCGTGGCGGAATCGCGCTCTGCCGCACATGCGCAGAACAGACACCTTACCAGCACAGCTACCGCGCCTTTGTACAGCCTGGTTCTCCTTTTGCCCTTTAGAGATCTGGGATGTCGCTTACTCTGGTTGTTGGCTGTCCGTGTTCGAGTTTGTTGGGGTAGAGGTGACGCCACGCGGTGACTGACACATCTGCTGGTGACAGTGTAGGTGCCAGTGAGTGCTGGAACCAGGAGCAAGCAGTGGAGAGGTAGGGTGGATCCAGGTAATGGGCAGCCTCCCTATTTATTTAACGTTTCACTGGAGATGCCCGTAATGTGGGCTGCAGAACACTCTCTGTAAAGAAAATAAAAGCCACTTAAACGACCATCAAAATAACCTCCAGCTGGGCATGGGCCTGCATGCCTGTAATCCCAGCACTTGGGAGGCTGAGGCAGGAGGACTACTGCGTGTTCGAGGCCAGCCTGGGCTACAGAGTGAGTTCAAGGCCAGCCTGAACTGCAATAGTGAGACCTTGGCTCACTAAAGACAAAAAGTAAAATAAAGTGGCTTTCAAAAGCCAGAGTGCCGGCACATGCCTGTAACCCCAGCACTCGGGAGACTGAGGGAGGAGGGTCACTGAGAGTCCAAGGTCAGCCTGGATTACATAGTGAGACCCCGTGTGGAAAAAACAAAAAACCCCACTAACCCTAAAATGACAGGCAGAACCAACAAACGCGATCATGCAACGCCTGGTGACAGTCACTCTCAGACCATGGATATGACAGTTGTCCCCAAAAATGACATCCCCAATGATGTCCCCAAGGATATCAAAGCTGTTTCAATTTGTGACAGTGACACTTGCACAATGGAAGAGAAAGCCTAGCCAAGCAACCACAGTGGTGACCTTGTCATCCTCAGAGGCAGGACCATGACCGCACCCCGCCCCCTCCCTGGTGTTTCTGTGCAGCCTGGGAACTCGGCCCAGTCGGTTTCTTTTTATCTGGATGAAAATCCTACAGCCCTGTCCCCCGGCAGCCTGCATTGATGTTTGAGAATTCACCTAACCGATGTTCACAGCAGACATAACAATCTTTCTTCTTCAGAGTTGGGGGTGTGGGAGGTATGTGTGTGCCACCACCCCCACCCTTCCATCGTCCCATGTCATTGCTTACAGTAGACAAACCTGACCAACAAGCTAGGAAAATACAATCCCGACCCAGTCCCTGTACCTCACAGGATGAAATTTCAGCCAGTCACTATCATCTGTAAGCCTCAGTTTCCACCTCGGGGAAATACCCGTGCCTCGCTGGGCTTTATGGGACCCAGTGCTGGCTTCTACCTTCCAAACCAGGGTGTAAATTACTTTGATGAAACTCAGAAATGGCTGGGGATGGTAGCGCACACCTGCCATCCCAGCACTTGGGAGGCTGAGGCAGAAGGATCGTGGTGAGTTGGAGGCCAGCCGGACCTGTCTCAAAAATAAATAGATAAATAAGTAAATAAATAAGATTTAGGACTTGAAAGAAGTTTCACACCTGAGACTCAGTTTCTGGCTCTGGCCCCATCTCACCAAAATCCATTGTCTCCCCTGTTGTAGGCTGACTTATTCAGAGATATTCAGGCTCTAACTCTCCTTAGCCTCTTGTGAATAGGACCTGATTTGAAAACAGGGTCTCTATAGTTATAATCAATTTAAGTGAGGTCATGGTGGGAGTCTTGATCTCATACATTCATGGATTTTTTTGTCTTTTTGTTTTGAGACAGGGTCTCGATATATGGTTCAGCCTGACCTTGAACTCACTATGTAGCCCAGGCTGGCCTTGAGCTCAGAGTGATCCTCCTGCCTCAGCCTTCTGAGTGCTAGGATGACAGGTATTCACCACCACGAGGAGAAAGAGCTGTCATGCAAAAGCTGAAGTCCTCAGAGAGGTCATGCAGGACAGGTAGAGACTGACCTCTTGAGCCACAAGCCCAGGGACACTGAGGATGCCCAGCCACAAAAGAAGCCCAGGCCATACCAGGCAGGATGGGCCCGAGTCTCTGAGGAACCCAGCCCTGCACCAGCCTGGTCTTGAATAGTCCAGCTCAGGGTTCTGAGGGAGGGAACGCTGCTGTTGGTTGGAGACAGCAGTTGGTGGCCCCCAGTGCTCCTGACTCAGAGCAGCGCTGGGAGCCCTGTGTCCCCTGCAGGGAGCAGGCAGCCCTACCCTCACCCCTTGGCAGAGTCCATGTGCTCTGGAGGAGGAACACTGCTCAGGCTGTCCCCTCAATGTGGCAGGGAGGACACAGGGGCCAGACCCAACCCCAGAGAGGTACCCTGTGTGTCCTGCCTCAGGAGATGGAAGTGGGGACACTTCCATCTATGCCACGCCTGGCCTGCTGCCAGGCATCAGGGACACAGGGCACTCTGGCTGGGCGGGGTGGTGGCCATCTCCCCTCCCCCACGCACACGCCCTTCCTCCGGCCCAAGACCCTTCAAGGCCCTGCCAGTGAGTGGCTGGCGGGGTGGCAGGTGCCCCGGGTCCTAGAACTTGGCCTCCACCTGTCCTCTTCCTGTAGCAGTCAGGAGGCTGGCTGGGGGGAGGCCAGGAAAAGGGGAGAAAGGAGGCCCGTCTTTTGCAGACAGCTCCCCATTCTCCTCCCTGAGCCTGCATCCTCAGCCCCAAGGTGGCCCGTGAGAACAGACTGCTTTCCGGGGCTCCCATCCAGTGACAGTGGGCTCCCCTTCCACCTCTCGGTCCTTGCTCAGGCTTAGGTCCTCCTGAAGGAAAGGGAGGCCCCTGAGCCCCTCCCTTGCTGGGAGGGTGCTGGCAGGTGATTGATTGCTCATCCACCCAAGGCAGCTGCTAACAGCTCCAGGCCAGGGAGTGTTTTTATTTTTGGTGTTTTGTTTTGTTTTGTGATCTTGGGAATTGAACCCAGGACCTTCCCACTGAACTATTTCCCCTGCCCTTTTTAAAATTGTTCTTTTTAGTTTTGAGATAGGGTCTTACTAAATTGCCCAGACTAGGTCCAAACTTTCCATCGTCCTGCCTCAGCCTTCCAGAGGGCTGGGATCATAGGCGGGAGCCCCCACGCCCATCTGGGCACCCTCTTCTGCTGCATTCACCCATCGCCTGTTGACTGAGCTCCCGCACCATCCCTTCTAAGGGTTAAAAACTTCTGCCCTGGTGGGAGACCCAGGAGCTCCATTGACATCTCTGGGTAGGGGTGGGGTGAGCTGACAGGCAGCGGGGGGAGCAGGTGCCGGTCACCCCCAACCTAGAGATGGGACTTGAGCCCTGAGATGAAGGTGCAGGCCACCAGATGGTGCCCTGACCTCTTGATTAGGGTAAGGGGCAGTGCTCAGGCAGGGACGGCTGTCCCCTCAGAGCTGGGGCCCAGAGACGGCACTGACAGAGGCACCTGGGCCTTGCAGGACCAGGGCTTGGTGACCCTGGGAGACAGCGCACCCCTCGGTCTGAGGTCTTCCTGTCAGAGTTTGGTCTCCCCGCACCCTTCTTCATGTGCAGTACTGGGGCCTTTGCACTGATCTACACTGCGGCCTTTTCTGTATTTTTTATTTTGAGACAAGTTCTTGCTCCCCCCACAATTAATTTCCGAGGTTGGGTTTGAATTTGTGACTCTCCTGCCTCAGCCTCCCAGACAGTTGGGATTACAGGCCTGTACCAGCATACCCAGCTCTACATCCCATCCCATCCCATCCCATCCTTTTAAAAACCTGAGAGAGAGGTAGCAAGGCTCGCAAGGCTTGCTTTGCAAGGCTTGTGAGTTGGGTATGTGCGTGCAGGCCATGTTGTGCCTGGTCCCCAGGGGCAAATCACAATGACACTGCAGGCCCTGGCTGTCACTTGAGGGGTGGCTGATGGAGGTGGTGGACATCAGCAGAGGTCCCTCAAATCACAGAAAAGGACCTGCCGTGCTGCCAACCAGCTTCCTTGGCCCCAGGTCCCTGGGGACACCTGCCCTTGATCCTCGGTGGCTCACATTGGTGTTCAGCACTGTGCTGCCCCTGCCTCGGGAGCTGGCCGCAGTTGGAACTCAGAGCAGGGGACCATTTGGAGGTTCTGTGACATGAAGTCACTCACCCAAGGCTTCCAACAAGTCTGCATCGGAGTCATCCCAGAATCGTGTCTGTGTGGCTGGTGTGACAGCGCACACCTGTCATCCCAGCACTTGGGAGGCTGAGGCAGGAGGTTCGCTGGGAGTTTGAGGCCAGCCTCGGCTACATAGAGAGACCGTGTCTCAAAAACAAACAAACAAATAAATAAAACTCCTAGGCTGGAACTGTGACGTGCCCTGCGCAAGTTGCCCCCCAACACCAGAAGTGTTCTGTCTGCTGTACCTGAATTCGGTCTGGCCTCTCCCCTCTTGTGGCGCCATTCCATTGAGGCTGGGCTGGAGCTGCCCTGTCCCACGTGGAGATGACCGATGGGCCATGTGACCTGTGCCATATGAGCTCAGGTAGCACAGGGACTGCACTTTGCCAGCATCACCCACGATTCTACCTTCACCGGAGTGGTTGAGATGTTTCATCCGGGCTTCCTGGGAACACCTGTGGTCCATCTGCAGCATGGACCAGAGGGGAGGGGACAAAGCTGGCCTGGGAGCCTGGCACCCAGCATTGTGACCTCTGCACCCAGGACCTACTCCTATGCCTGCCAAGGGACTCTCCCCAGGAAGAGGCTGGGATCTAAGAGGTGTGATGGAAAATTACCATGTAAGTGTAAGTTTTAAAAATTAATTACAGGGGCTGGAGATTTAGCTTAACAGCATAAGCGCCTGCATTGCAAGTGCATGGTCATGAGTTTGATCCTCGGTACCAAAAAAAAAAAAAATTAATTACAGTAAAGACACATTCTTGTGAATCCTATCAGAGTCCTCCCTGGCTTTGCACACATTCATCCCACCATCCTTGTTGCTTCCTGCAGCAGCTCTGGAGTCCTCTTTCCAGAGGGTCTTTAGCTGCACTGTCCTGGCTGCCTCCATGTCCTGAATGGATTGAAAATGTTTCTCTTTTATGGTCATTTTGATTTTAAGGGAAAGTTGGAAGTCACACAGGGCCACACTGGGTGACTAAGGTGGATGAGGACACAGTGTCGTGTTTTTATAAGCCTGTCTTTCTGCTGGATGGTGCTCGGCAGTATTTGAGTGTGTGTGTATTTTTGAAACAGGGCTTTGCTGTGTAGTTCAGGCTGACCTTGAACTCACCCTGTAACCCAGGTTAGCCTCAAACTTGCAGCGATCCTCCTGCCTCAACCTCCCTAGTGCTGGGATTACAAGCATGCACTACCATGCCTGGCTTTCACTGTATTTTTTATCTCACTTTCTAGACAGGAATGGACTCAAATGTTCTGAATGGATTCAAAACCTCTCCCTTTCCTGGTCATTGTGACTTTGGGGAAGAGCCAGAAGTCACATGGTGCCAGACTAAGGTGGATGAGGACACAATGTCATGTTTTGTTTTTTTTTGTTTGTTTGTTTTTTGTTTTTTTTTTTTTGAGACAGGGTCTCACTATGTAGTTCAGGCTGGCCTTGAGCTCACTTTGTAGCCCAGGCCGGTCTCAAACTCACAACAATCCTCCTGCCTCTGTCCACAAATTATCTACATTGGTTTTCCAGGGTTTTTTCCTTCTTGAATTAATTGGACCACACTCTGTATATACTTTTGAATATGTTTTTTGCAGTAATTTATATTTATCATATATCTATTTTTAGCAGTTGGATTCCAGTAAGAAGCAGTGGTGTGTGATTGGGGAATTCTGGACGTACCCCCTGGAATGGTGGGTTGATGAGAAAAGGGAGGGAATATGCAGGAACCTGTGAGTGATTTTTTGAGGCCAGAACTTATGAGTGAGTAGCAAACCAAGGGTTCGAGAGAAATCTAGAAGACATTTTCCATCTGATGGTAGAGAACCTCAGATAGTATGCTAAGGGATTTTAGTTTCTTCTCATTAGTGCATATTACATGTCCAGTTGCACCTGTTTAGAAAAAGACAGCTGGCTGTGGTGGCTCAGCCACCACTACAGTGGCCTGTAGTCCCAGCACTTGGGAGGCTGAGGCAGGAGGATCACTGCCAGTTTAAGGCCAGCCTGGGCTACACAGTGAGTTCAAGGCCAGCCTGAACTATATAGCAAGACTTTGTCTCCAAAAAAAAAAAAAAAAAAAAAAACCCACAAATGAAAGCAAACATTTAGAAATAATTCATAATCCAGCTGTCTGGATTCATTGCTATTAATGTTCTGGTTCATGTCTATCCTTTTTTTTTTTTTCTTCTATGCACTTTTTTCCCCAGATAGGGACACAAAAATATGCATTATTTTCTAATGTGCTCAAAATTCCATTGATACGTTTCTTTGGTTGCTGAAAAGATTTGGGTTGTGAGAGGAAAGACAGGAGCTCACTATGTAATGCAGACTGGCCTTAAACTCACTATGTAGCCCTCACTGACTCACATCCATGGGACTCTTACTGCCTCAGCCTCCTGAGCGCTAGAATTATAGGCATGAACCACCACACTCCGTTAAAAATGTTTGGCAGTAGTGCTTTGTTTTTTAGGGGGAGTGGGGGCTTGGTGCTGGGAATCGAACTCACGACCTTGTGCTTGCCAGGCTTATGCCACTGAACTATACCCCGGCCTGCAATAGTGATTTTTGAACATTTTCTATATTGCAATTCTACATTAAAATCTTACCCAGAATCAGGCCCAGAACATTAAACTTCACATGGCTTCTCTTGCCTAAGAAGCCCAGAGTACAAATAATTTGAAGAGCAAAATAAAAGACAGATGCTGGAAAACAGGGAGGGGTAGATTCCAGAGATGGGAAGGAAGCTTGAGGGTCGAGGGAGAGGGAAGGAGGAGGGGGACAGGAAGAAAAAAGGCCTCAGGCAGTAGGCGCATGCGCTCACTCTCCAGGATGCGTGCATTCGTTAGATGTTGCAAACATGAACAAGCAAGACGAGTTATAAAAGAATTGTACCCCGAACCTTGACACCTAGAGAGCACTGTGGTCGGAAGGCGAGTGGGCCGTGTAGCCGGCCGGGCCGGCGAGGCTCCCGCCCCGTTTCTGGCAGCCCCGGTTGCATCAGCTCGTTTTTATGGCTGTGCAGTAAGACCGCGGCGCCGCCCCCTGGGTCAGCCTGCTCGGCTGTTCCCGAGGTTTCCCCTCGTGGATGGTACTCGGTGCTTTGACCACATCCCGTAATTACCTCCCCAGGAAGGCTTCAGGACAGGGGATGTGACATAATCAGAGGTCTTCGGTGAGGACCGACTATGTAAAATCTCACTTCGCTGGGAGTTAGGGAGCCCTAATCTCTAATTAAGCAATTTTCTTTTGCTCAACTTCTAGAACATAAGGAATCTCTGTCTGTCTCTGTCTCTGTCTCTGTCCCCCTGAGAAATAAGGATAAATTTAACAAATATGTCAAACAACAATTTTTAAAACTGTAAACTACTGTTGAGAGAAATTAAAGCAGATGAGTATAAATGGTGAGATATACGATCTATATTCAGGGATTGAAAGACTCAGGATTGTTAAAATGCCAGTTCTCTACTCTCTCCCCAAAGTCGATCAATAATTCAACACAACAACCTGCAAAATCTTAGCAGGACTTTTCAAAAACTTAGTAAGTGAATCTGAACAACCTTGCACTTGCCAGGTAGGCACGTATGTCGTGTTGCTGAGCTAAATCCCAGGCCCGCAAATCTGAACTTTTATCATAGCATTGCCATTACTATTTTGAAAAGAAGTGAAGGTGAAGGGCTTTGTTTCATTTTAAGACCTCCTCTAAAGCTAACTCTAAGCAAGATAGTTTGCTATTCTCTCTCTCTCTCTCTCTCTCTCTCTCTCTCTCTTTTTTTTAATTGGTACCGGGGATTGAACTCACAAAGGTACACTTGCAAGGCAGGTGCTTATGCCTCTGAGCTAAATTCCCAGCCCCTGTTAGTTTGGTATTCAAGTAAAGGCTAGCACATCAGTGAATGAAGCAGAAAGTCCAGGAAAAAAATACATCCAATAGGATCAATTGTGGGAAGGGATAATCCTAGTAAAAGAGCTGGAGTACTTAGCTGCTTTATGAACAAAAATTCATATTGACTTTTACTCACAGCATATTTAAAAATTAATTGTTTTCTTTTTTTCTCATTTTTTGAGACCGGGTCTCACTACACAATTCAGGTTGACTTTGAACTCACTACGTAGCTCAGGATGGCCTTGAAATTCAGCAATCTTCCTGCCTCAGCCTCCCCAGGGCTAGGATTACAGGTGTGCACCACAATGTACCACAATGCTCGGTTTGAAAATTAAATTGGGGCCGGGGATTTAGCTCAGTGGCTTAAGTGCCTGCCTGGCAAGCGTGAGGTCATGAGTTCGATTCCTGGTACAAAAAAAAAAAAAAAGATAAATAGATTACCAATCTGTACTACATGTTACTGTTCTGAGTACTGTAGGTGGTTTGGGCTGGGGAGTTAGCTCAGTGGCTTAGGCGCCTGCCTGGCAAGCGCAAGGTCATGAGTTCAATCCCCAGTACCAAAAAAAAAAAAAAAAAAAAGAAAATTAAATTGAAGTGGATCCTAGAGCTAAATATAAGCTAAACTCTAAACCTTCAAAAACAAAAACAAACCAAGTTTAGTGATGTTGGAGTAGGCAAACATTTTTAAAATAGGATACAAAGGGCAGGAACTATTAAAGAAAACAATGAATAGCTTGGACCTCACTGAAATTTAAAATGTTGCCTGGTATGGTGGTACACACCTGTACTCCTAGTACTTGAGAGACTGAGACAGGAGGGTCAAAACAAGTTCAAGGCCATCCTGAACTACATAACAAGCGTTTCTAAAAAAAAAAAAAAATTAAAATTCTGCTCCTTAAAAAAGAAAAATCTGCTCCTTGTGAGTACTATCATGAAAATAAGAAACAAGCATCAACCTGGGAGATTATGTTTTAAAATATCCAATAAATGGCTTATATGCAGAATACACAAACTCAAAAATAGCAAAAAAATAAGTCAGGTATGGTGCTGCAAGCCTGAAATCCCAGCATTTGGGAGGCTGAGACAGGAGGACGGCTACTAGTTTGAGGCCAGCCTGAACTACATAGTGAAAACCTATCCCCCAAAAAAGAAAAAAAAACAATGACCAAGACAAACAAAACAAAACAAAACAAAACACACTAAGAAACAAAACAAGAGTACTTCCAGAAAGATGGTGGAATGATGAATGGCAGAGAATAAGCTTCTTTGAGACTTGGTGTCCAGGCACTGGAACAGAGCAATGTGAGGAAGAGAAGAAAGGCGGAAGTAGGTCCCTGGACTCTGCAAGGATCTGAAGTGCAAATCAAAGCCCACGGGGAGAGACTTCAACAAAGAAGAAGGTGCTTTCTCCCTGAGCCCTGACTCACTATGTGCGAGGGATGGCTCAAAAATTCAGACACACAGTCCCAGAGGCCTCCATGCAGAAATGCATCAGTAGAACAGACCAGTGGATTCAGTGAACTGCAGTGGCTGGTGAGTTAATCGGGTTCAGATATTCCCCAGGAGAGCGGGGTTGGATAGTAGTAGCCACCTTGGAGAGTGGGATTGGACAGTAGCCACCTTGGAGAGCGGCCCACTAAGCTCAGAACTCACTGCAGCTGTGGGCTCTGCCCAGAGGGTCCCCCTGTCAGGGTAAGGAGGAGCCAAGTTAAAGCCAGCAGGAGGCACAGAGAACGCTGCAGGCTGAACAAACTGGGCTCCAGCCTCAGCCAGAAACCAGCCTGAACTTCAGTGGAACTAAAGGTACAGGCTGCTGGGATTAATCACAGATCTGGGCTCTGTCTGCCCACGGTGTCTACCAGTGACAGCAGACATGCACCCTGAAGTGGACAATTTTTTTCTTGTCTTTTCTGTTTTTTTCTTTTCTTTTCTTGTCTGCTCTTGTTTTTATGTAAGTGTTAGTATTGTTTCTAGGGGGTTTTTTGGTGTCCTTCTGTTCTTTGTATTTCTTTCTTATCTCTTTCCCTCCTGTCTTCTTCATCAGTTTCTCAAAGTTCATGTAAATTTCCTTTGCCCTCCAGCCTGGCTTCTAACCTCTTCTATTTCTGTATTTTTTTCCCCCTGACGCTTTTTAAATTTTCTCCCCTGAGAGTAAAATGGCCATCTGAGGGCATGTTTACGATATATAATTTTCTGGTTTGTTTTAGATTATGTTATATAAACACAAATGTAGACCATATAGTTCAAGGTGGTGAATTAATAGTTACCACAGTTCGTCATTTTCTAGGCTGTGTTTGATGCTGTTGTTGCTGATTGTACTACTTTAGCCAAGAAGACCTAACTGTCCTAATCAGTTGTTCTTCCTGGTCTACCAAGAATAGATTCCCTCTGGGTCATAAACAATACTACAGTCCAGTGCCAAAGAACTAGGGGTGGGCCAAATAGGCAGCAGCTTCTCATCCCCAATAAATTGAAGAGGTAGGATCTTGCAACTCAAACTCAAAACTCAGAACTCAAAAGCCAGCTACCCCTGAGAAACATCTCTGGGAAGCAGTCATTTCCTAAGGGTTCTAAATACTGGCAATAAAGCTACCTGCCATAACCAATTTATAAGCATTACCCTAGGAATTAAACTAAAAAAATAGAAACTGAGAAGACACTTAGGCAAGAAGGACCCCCAGACTTCCAGCTCACCAAAGGCAAACCCAGTAGACAGTGAGGTGGGACAGTTTGAAAGCCACCCACCTGGACTCTCTGAAGTGGTAGCAGCAAAACAAACCTGATGAATGAGGCTCTAGAAAAATATCAAATCAGGGGCCTGGGGATTTAGCTCATTTGCATAAGCGCCTGCCTGGCAAGCACAAGGTTGTGAGTTCAGTCCCCAGTACCTCGGAAAAAAAAAAAAAGAAAGAAAAGAAAAATATCTAATCAGGAACAATTTCTCAGATTACTAGAGAGATAGTTACCATAACAAAAGACTGGATTAGTGATTCTAGAGCAGATACGGATTTTTAAAGATAGAAGAAAATAATGTAAACCATTATTTCATGCAATATAGGAAAGAAATGGAATCCATAAAACAGATTCAAACAGATATCCAGGAGATTTAAAATTCCATTGCCAGGGACTGGGGCTATAACTCAGTGTTGCAGTTCCTGCCTGGCAAGTGCAAGATTCTGAGTTCTGTTCTCAGTACAAAAAAAATTACATTGCAAGTATATGCAATAGAATGAGCCAATATGCAGACAGAATATCCAATATAGAAGACAGGATTGGGATTAATGATCATGAAAAGAAAGATTTCTTTTCTTTTCTCTTTTTTTTTTTTGTTTGTTTCTTTTTTTGGTACCAGGGATTGAACTCATGACTTTGCGCTTACCAAGTAAGCACTTAAGCCACTGAGCTAAATC
>PVJX010031175.1:0-21419 GCA_004027295.1 Dolichotis patagonum
CTACCATGCTTTTTTTTGTTCTACTACCATTGGTTCTATCTATCACATTGTGTCTTATTGGAATTTGAATATGTGTGATAGCTCAAACAAATTTTTTTTCTTTTTTATCAAAAATGAGATATTACAGTACCCATTGAACATTTTCTGTTATTCGGTTCAGAAAGCCCTGTAATTCTTTCACTCTATGCATGGCTTTATATTATTGTGTTATGTTTGATATTATTGTATTTGAAACTATGCTCAACTATAGCAGAGTAAGAGATATGGTGTTAGCTACTGTTGATGTTCAGTTGAGTTAATGTAAAGTACTGTGTTGCCTATGTTGTCCTGTTCTGATCTGCTCTGTACTGCCCCCTTTTGTTTTATTGTCTTTCAAATTAAAAAGTAAAATAAAATAAAAAAATAAAAAAAAAGAATTGTAAAGTTTAGAACAAATAATCCTAAACTCCTAATAAGCTTTAACATACTGCCCCTTACACAACTCCGTTAGTGTTCTGCCAAATATTTAGTCACCAGGTATATCAAGTGTTTCTGTGCAACAATCAACCACTAAATTTCAGAGAATACAGAAATAAACATTTATTTTCACCAGTGATCATTAAGGATGAATGTGGAAGGTCATCTCCAGGTTAGGTGCTGTATTTTTCATGTTCAGGTTGTTCTACACGTGCTATCTGTAGGAAGGGTGCTGTCTTGGTGTTATGGTTTAGCCTTAGTTTGTCTCCAATATATCAAGTATTGGCTCTTAGCCTGGCAGTGTTGAGACAGTAAGAAAATGAAATGATAAGTTGGTGATTCCTCACAAATACAATGGAAAACCGATACAGCCACCTTTGTGATAACTAGTGGGAGCACGGCATACCAGCCCTGCCATATGTGAACCAGGCCCCAAGTTGAACATTTCATGCACATAAGCCCATCTGACGCCCACATGTGTTGCACGGGTGCCCCCGTCCTCTTGCAGATGATGAGATTGAGAAGGTTACTGCTTTTGGAGCCTGAAATCAAAGCTGGGTCCTGCAAGTCCTTAAGCCTGTGCTCCTGACCAATATGTTGCACTGCCCCCTTCTGCCAGCAAATGGTACCGTGTCTGGGTCTAGTGAGACACTTTCCCTCACCACTGCTTCCAGTGCTAGGCCCTGAGCCTGGCACCACAGCAACGATAACAGAAGAGACAGGCCTCTTGGCTGGTTAATAATGGTATGGTGCTATTGCTCATGGCAGCTAGCTGTAGCAAAGCCTTCTGTATCTGATCAGCCCACACACCTTGGCACCTTGCTTCCTACTTAACACCAGAGTTGTGTTTAGTGAGTTCTCTGCAGGCCTTTTACCTACTTCAAAACCATTATGCTTCATAGATCGGCCCTCGCTCATGGATCGCTTTCTGAACTGTATCAGGCATCCTGTGACATGCACTGTCCTCCATTATGAAAATGCAGTTGCTTGTGTCACCCCTAACAACAAAACAAATAATAAAGCAGTGAGGTTATAAAGGTAGGCTTGTCAAGAATGACTGCCTGCTAACTGTTAAAAAAAAGACTGCCAGACCAGAACTCTATGCAGATGCCATGGAATCTTAAGGAGAATACTTCTAAAAGAGCATCTGCCCAGCAACTGCCTAATCAACTTCAGACTGATGCCCCATCCTGACCACTACCACACACACACACGCACACACACACACACACACACACATGCACACACACACACACGGTTAATCCTGTGTCCAAGGATTGATATTTCAAAATGTGTGATGCGATTTTCCTCCATTTGCCCTTCCACTTTCATCAACCCCCTTGAATATGCTCATAGTTGACTATGGGACATGCACTCCCATTCAGGTACTCTACTTTTCCCAAGCAAACCTCTTTTTTATTTGGAGAATCTCCCTCTGCTTGTTATTTAGGTTGACACCAATACCTATTGGTGGAATGAATGTTCTCACTTTAAGCTATTTTCTAATTTGAGCTCTTTTGTTTCTTTCCTAATTATCTCATCTCTGAATTAGACCTCTCTGTGATGAAGCCAGTCTGTTCACTTAAATCTCCAGGAGAAGTCAAAGAGAAGCTGCGTGCTTCTATGACTGGAATATTTCTGAGGTGCCAGAGATAAATCACACAGGTAATGAGCTGCACTCAGGCCATGCCAGGCAACTTGTGTAGCTTGTAAACTCTGCAGCCTAAGAGGAGGATTCAGAACAAACGACACATTTGTCTCCTGCAGCCCTGCCAGCATTCATGATCCCCCCAGGAAAAAATGCTCTATGTAGCCCCTGTCCAAACAGGGACCTTTCATTCCAATTGCTCTGAGCACTCCTGATGTCTTCTGGGCAGATTCCAAACATTTGCTTGACTAATACAGCTTGGGTTCTCTATTACAGCAGCAGGTTGACCTGCTTCTGAGAAGAATGTTTGAATATTCTAATCAGAATGAGAGATTAGTCCGTCCAGAAGCCCTGATTTCATTAGCTTGGGAGGAGAGTGTTTTAGCAAAGACATCACTGTAAACTGGCTGGTTTTAAATTATATTATGCCCCGAAGTCCCCTTAGCACAGACCACGTGCTTTCTGCTTCCTATTCTTCACACATATAGGTTGATGTATTTCTACCCCCTCCTGAGCTCTGCCAGCTAATAGGAAAGTTTTAACTTCATCAAATCCTTGAAATTTCTATTTCCCATCCCCATTAACACCTTAATAAATAGCACAAGGTGCTTGGCTCACAGCTCACAGCTCAGGGAAAACACAGGTAGTGACAACCACCCCTGGCTGGGTTGGAGGAAAGAGACAGAGGAGAGTACCTTTATCATTTGGGGCTTGGATCCTGGCACATTTTAACAAATCTTGGAGGAATGGTCCAACGTGTATTATATAGGCAGCCTGGTGTCTAAAGAGCAAGAACATAGCAAACTCTGTGTGACAAATTCACAAATGGTGAAATCCTACAGTGTGCTTACTGTCTCGGAGTAGAGAAGAACAATCTCAGGTGGTAAGTGTCCCTGCCCATCTAGGTGAGACCCTGGGGTCTCCCTGGGGGTCAGGCCTGGCCCCAGAGTCCACAGTTAGCAATCAGCAAGGCCCAGACAATTCTTGTGACTGTGTGTTGCTCCAGTAAGATCACAGTCCAGCCACCCTCAGTGCACAGTTCTCCACCTGAAAATGGGAATCCGGAACCCCGAGCCATCTGCTTGTCACCAGGATGTTCTGAGAATTCATGAATGGCTTAACAGTGGCACTGCAGAATGGCTCTGAGAAAGGACCAAGAACTGATCTTATTAATCAAACACAGGCACCTCACAAGGGAGCCGCTTTGTTTACAGAATGAGAGCTTGCTCAGATTGCTTGGCTTGCTCGGCTCATTTTTTCTAGAATTTGTGCCAAAAAGGACTGTGTGGGGGTTAAGTACACCTACAGGTCGTCAAGAGACTGGCAGAACTTTGGAATAAGAGGCAGTTTAACCCACCCGGCAGGTTTCCTCCTGGCATCTGTAAGCTAGGGATCACACACAGTAAGAAAACTGTCTCCCCAGGAATCCCATCAGGACTTGCCAAAGAGGCCAACAGAGAGGCCAGGGGCAGGTAGGGATGTGGGACTGTAAATCTCTCATGGGCTGCAGGCAAAGAAGACTCTCCTGAGAGGAGGCAGCAGAGGTCTCCAGTGCCAGAGAACTGAATTGCTGCGATTTGCACAAATTTGCACAGTATGTTTCCATTGCCTTAGGCCAGAAAGGCTCTATTAAAATAGCCATCTTAAAAAAAACAGTCATCTTTAGGGCAGCTTTAGGGCATCTTTAGGGCATCTTTAGGGCAGTGATAAGTCACAGCTGGTTCAGCTAACTATATGCCTGGTAAATGGAGTCCATCCTGGCCAGGGATTCTGCACAGAGACGTGGCACAATTTGTCCTGCAGTGGGCACACACACTCCCACACACAAAGTCCAGGGTCCAACCTTGAAATGCTCTGCTTTTGAGGAAGCAAGTGAGGATGTGTGGCCTTCCTGCTGCCTCCTAGGTCCTCCAACCTACCCCAATGATTCCCCTTCTCTTCCTCTATCTTCCTTCTACAGGCTGGCTCCCTGCCTCACACATGATCTGCATCATTTTGATAAAGACCAAAACGTGGAGACGTGAGGTGATTTACTGAGATAGAATGCAGGGGGCTTGAGGCTGAAATCTGTGGATAAGGATCTTCTGTCCCTGAAAGATGTCTCCACTTAAGTCTGCATTCTGGATGATAGCAGAGGCCCAGTAAACTGCAGTGTCATGACCTCGTGGGGGTTAGAATGCTCCTCCACATCCCTTGCCCTTCCACCCACAGAGGGCTGGGCAGCTCCACTCCTCTGTGATAGCCCCCAGCTTCTAAATGGGCATGGAAGTTACAAATGAGCTGCAGAGGGAGATAAATAATCTACTTGACTTACCAACAAGCACTAATACACAGTGGAAAGCATAATCACTCTTTTCTTCGAACCATGAAAGGTCCAGCAAGCCGCTCTGCATGCCTTCTTAGCTGGCAAGGGGTGGGAGGTATTTGCAGAAGACTAGAGGGACTGCTCCCTTGCTGCCTGCCTTACAAAGCCACAATTGTGGCTCTTGTCGTTAAAATGGAGGCATTATAGAGTCATGAACAAGCTTCCCACGTGTCAACACATCTGCCCAAGATGCAACACTAAGGGGACAAGTGAGGTCCTCAAAGGGCATTTCCTAGGACTCTGCCTCTCCCACTTGATTGCAAGGTTGTTCTGGGATGAATGTGGTTCTCTTCTCCTCTTCCAGCCTGCCCTACTCTTCCATATAATCTCTGTCAGATCAGCTGCTTGCCTTGTGCAGAATATTGTACTGACTCTTCTACACTGTCGCCTCAGCCTCTGCAGGATTTCCCTGTGGTTAGCATGCTCCATTCCATCTCTTCCCCACACAGTAGCCAGGATGAGCTTTAAAACCCTCAGATCATGAACATTTTCCTCTTCTGCACCCTGGCGGGGCTCTGTAGAAAAGCTCATGTGCCCAGAGTTCCCAGGACCCATCATTGCCAGCTGCTCCGCCTCTCTGTTCCCACTTCAGCCTCCCACCTCTTGCTGTTCCTAGGACATGCCAGGAGTTCGGATCTTTGCAGTGCAAGTATGTCTCCCAGGGATGCTCCTCCCCTAGATCTCTGCCGGCTATTTCTATCACTTCCCCAAGCCCTTGTCCAAATGTCATTTTCTCAGCAGTGCCTGTCCTGACCAGACAATTGAGCCTTGCAAAGAGCACCATGCTGGCAATCACTCCTACCCTGCCTGGCTTTATCTTTCCCTTCCATTCAGTACTGTAAGTGATGTGTACCTTGTTTCCTTTTCTTACATTTTCTGTCTGCTTCCCCTGGCTAGTTTCAGAGTGCCATGAGGCCAGGCAGAGGTTTCCACCTGTCCTTCACAGACATACTCAAACTCCTACCACAGGGTCTTCCACAGAGCTGATGCTCAATAAATAGCTATTGAATGAATGAGTGTACAACATGAGGAATTTACACACAAATTTACTCTTTCAGGTGTTTGACCTTCTCAAGTAAAGCTGATAAATCAACAGATGAGAGCTGGTTCCAACATTCTCAGGCACAGATGTACTTAGCACAAATAGACAGATGTATTTGCTGATGGATCTCTTCCGCTCTGGATTTTACTATCTGGCCTATAGACACAGTCGATTCAAATCAATATAACAGCCATTTCTGGTCAAAATAAATTGATCTGAAGCATCAGTTTAAAGCTTAAAGCCTTGATGCCTATTTGGAAAGGCAGGCTCGCAGTACTTAAGATTTGTTCAGGTAAACCAGATCTTCCTCACCATAACCCACCACATGCCTGCAGCCAGTCCCAGTGGAAGATCCACGAGCCCAAACCATCATAAACCTAACGAGAAGCTTCCCTGACCCTATCAGCCTCTCCTCCTTCTTCATCCCTGTCTCAGCCAACAGCACTATCGTCCAGTAACAAGCTGGAAGTCATGGCCTCCCCGCGATGCTCCAAACTCTTTTTTTCTTCACCTCTGGGAAGGGGCTTGACTCTTAAATTGCTTTAGTGCTTACTAGAAATAAAAGGAGCAAAGAAGAGGTCAAGAAACATAGCTTCTGGCTATGAACATGTACCAGGGAACAAAAAGAGAATAGCAAAAAAAGAAATAAAGTTTTTCAAAGTTTTCTTTCAGTGGTAGACTATAGCTTCTTAGGGCTGCTGAAATGAATGACCACAAACCTGGAGTTCTGGAAGCCACAAGGCCAAAATTCATGTGTTAATAGGACTATTCTCTCTCTCTCTCTCTCTCTCTCTCTCTCTCTCTCTCTCTCTCTCTCTCTCTTTCTTTCTGAAGGCTCCAGGACAGAATCCTGGCCTGCCTCCTCCAGCTTCTAGTGGCTGCTAACATTCCTTGGCATTTGTTGGTTGATGTCTGTATCATTCCAGCCTCTTCCTTCTCCATCCATGCTCATTGCCACTGTGAGTTTGCACATGTTTCCCATCCTGCTTTCCTGTGAGTACTCGTCATTGTGTTTAAGGCTCATCTAATACAAAATGAAATTATTGGGGATCTTTACTCTTATGACATCCTCAACTCAAATGAAGTGACATTTGAAGCTCCAGCAGACATATATTTTGGCAGCACAATTCAACCTACCATGGCCCTTAGACAGTACATGGAAGAAGGGCAAAAGTGGATCAGTTCCCTCTGTCAGGCCTGCATAAAGGGAGACTAACATGATTCACAAGGGAAGAGTCTTAACTGCCCTTTAAAGGCCTGCCCCAATACTAACACTTTGGGAACCCTCAGTTTTGGAGGCAGATCATCAAGTTGTATGTCTAGAGCAGTAACTTACTCGATAGACCCCTGTGGCTCTCTTTCTGCTCTGGAATCATTGCACAAATAGTGAAGGCTTGCCCCCAGCCCACAGTAGGCCTTCCTTACGTTCACCACCTCCTCATCCCTTCTCTAGGAGGACAAGAAGGATCAGTCCACACTGTTCCATGTGTCTAAGGGCACTTTGTGTCTACTTCTGGCAAAGAAAGGCGAGAATATTCATCCTGTGTTTCTCCGCAGCCTAGGCAACGTTGGCTACTCCTGTTCTCATTTCCCCAGCTGCTGTGACAAGGGACTGTACTGTGGTACAGCCCTGGCCCCTCAGTGAGGACAGATTAACCCAGAGACCACACCAATTCCTGACAGAAATGTACAACCAGTGAGGAAAAGAAAATGTATATGGTTGTTAGCCACAGGAACCTCGAAACTGCTTATTGCTATGAGAAAACCTGAACTTACCCAGCCCCAAAATAAGGTAGTCATAGCTGTGCCGTCCATGTCTGGCTCTGTTTCTTCTCAGAGAAGTCAGAGGCCTTTTTCCTAATGTCCAGTTGTTTTTTTAACACAAGGACAATTATATACATATTTGTAGGTCCACGACCACAAAATTAGTGTAAGTGCCCATCCTGGATTATCAGAGTCCTGAAATATTTGAGGCTTGAGGATCCTCAGTAGTAAAGTCATGATTTGGAAAATTGCACATCTCCTTTATAGTCTGATCACAGGATGCCCATATTGATGTTTTGTCATTAAACACCATGGTAGAGATAAATTGAGGAGAATCCATCTCACCAGTGGAACAGGGATGGTGGCAGATCCTTTGGTGCCCCAGATCCTAAGGAATTTACAACCAGTCTTCCCCTTTCTTCTTTTCTGTGTCTGCTTCATTAGCTCCATCACATTTAATTAATGACTAGATTTTCCAATTCATCAGCTCTTCCTTAACCTTTTCCTACCTGTCCAGAAGCCATGTTTTAGGATGCTACAAGCACCAATGTGCTTGATGCACTTCTGGTTCCCAGCACCCAGACTATCAATCACAGAATGAGGGTTTGAAGGGTGTCTTTCCACCAACAGAGTGAAAAGAAAACCCACAGAATGGGAAAGAATTTTAACCAGCAACCCCTCAGACAAAGGACTTATATCAAGAACATATAAAGAATTGAAAAACATCAAGCCCCCCAAATTCAAAGACCCTCTCCAAAAATGGGCATCTGAGATGAACACGCAGTTCTCAGATGAAGATATACAAATGGCAAATAAATACATGAAGAAATGTTCACCATCACTGGTCATTCGAGAAATGCAAATTAAAACAACATTGAGATATCATCTCACTCCGGAAAGAACAGCTGCCAACAAGAAATCAACTGATAACAAATGTTGGCAAGGCTGTGTGGAAAAGGAACCCTGCTCCACTGTTGGTGGGAGTGTAGACTGGTGCAACCACTATGGAAATCAGTATGGAGAATTCTCAGAATACTACGACTGAAAGCTCCATTCAACCTAGCTATTCCCCTCCTGGGTATTTTCCCAGAAACACTGAAAAGGTCATATCACAGTGATATATGTACACCCATGTTCATAGAAGCACAATTTATAATAGCTAAATCTTGGAAACAACCAAGATGCCCATCAACTGCAGAGTGGATGAAAAAGATCAGTATGGAGAATTCTCAGAATACTACGACTGAAAGCTCCACTCAACCTAGCTATTCCCCTCCTGGGTATTTTCCCAGAAACACTGAAAAGGTCATATCACAGTGATATATGTACACCCATGTTCATAGAAACACAATTTATAATAGCTAAATCTTGGAAACAACCAAGATGCCCATCAACTGCAGAGTGGATGAAAAAGATGTGGTATTTTTATACAGTGGAATATCACTCAGCTATGAAGAAGGATGACCTTGAGCCCTTCATAAGTAAATGGAGACAACTTGAGACTATCCTCATTAGTGAAATAAATAAGAATCATATTTATAAATATCGCATTGTGTCTCTAGTGTAAAAAGTAATAAGAAATGTAGGAGTAATAAAACCCAAAGTGTGTAATTGCTACTATAAAAAAGAGAGGAAAAGAAAGTGCTCTAAAGGATATAATTGCATGTATATTTAAGGGTGTAAGATGAATGACCATATATATTACTGTTTTTGTTAGATCATGGAGCAGAACTATTAACAGTCTCATTGCTTGAATGTCTACTTTGTATGTTTTAACTTTGTAACTTGAACAACTATTTCCAAGATGACAATATGTAAGTTATCAAGTAATGATTTCTTAGTATTTTTTGTTCTTTTCTTTTTTCCTTTAGAATTCTGTATTGTTGATACCTTTTTCCTGTTTCGCTTTGTTGTTGTTGTTTTCTCCCTTTAAATAAAATTTTTAAAAAATTAAATTTAAAAAAATAAAATGAAGGGTGTCTTTTTCAACTGCATCACTTTGTAATAACAGTGGCCTTGAATGTCAAGAACATCATTATAAGGAGTCAACCACTCACACTTCTAATGGCACCACAGTCCTTACATGCACAGTGAGGGACAGAGATCTAAAGACATCCATCCCTCAGGTTCTTCTAACATTGGCCTGATGCTGCAATCTGTGTTCTACTCCCAGGACTGTTACAAATCACCACAAAGGGAGTTTTATCCAAGTGTAGCAGTACATGCCTATAATCCTAGCAACCCAAAGGCTGAGGCAGGAGGATCACCATGAGTTCAATGCCAGGCTGAACTACATAATGAGACTGTCTCAACAACCCCCTACACCAAAAAAAAAGAAGTGCAAAAGAAAAAATTGGGAGGTTTAAAATAACACAAATGAGTTCTCACTGTTCTAGCTGCTAGAGGTCAAGCCCAAGATATCAGCAAGGTTTTACTCCCCCAAAGGCTCTCAGGAATGACCTCTCCCTGCCTCTTCCATGCTTCATATGGTCCCTGGTAGTCCTTGGACTCCCTGAATTACTCCTCTTTGTACATCCATAGTTACATGGTCTTCTCCTTGTCTCACTGAGATTTAGGGCCCAATCTAATCCAATGTGGTCTCTTAATTAACCCACAAAGACCTGTTTTCAATGTCATTCCGAGTCCCCTCTCTACCTAACATATTTGATGTATGAGATCCTATGTGTGGGGGGCAGGGTTGCTGAGGCTCCCACCAGCCCACCAAGGCACTGCAAGTGGTGTAAGGGGTTGCTGAATTTCTATGGGCTGCTGAGGTCTTTTGGGTGCAGGGAAAGTGTGGCCAATGAGCCATCAGCTGAGGAGGTCTTTCAAGTGCAGGAGAAGGGCTTGCATTAGCTTTTAAAATGGTAGCTAAAATGCCCTGTTCCTTTAAAATCAGAAACAAAAGCAAGTACTTCCTTCATTCGTTTATTAATTCATCAAATATTTGTCAAGCATCTATCACATGCCAACCAGACTTGCTTTTGCACTAAACTGAACAGGAACATGAAAGGCTATTGAGTTTTTTTCAGATGGGCTCCAAGACTGATTCAGATTACCTTGCTGTGCCCCACACCTCCCAAGATGGAGCTACATGTGCTAAGCTCTTCATGAGGGCTGTGCCTGGGGCAGGTCAAGTAGGCAGGATAAGGCAGGGTGAATTAGAGGCTCAGTGCTGCTTCTAGTCTGTGCCCAGCCTAACTCAGGTGCCACCCCAAGTGTGTACCTTTCCATATAGTACAGATGTGTGGCTTTCTAGACAGTACAGCTGGCCAGAGGGACAAGGGACACTACACAGAAGGTCTTGGTGACTATATCTGATGAGGCCTCTGGTTTTTAGAGACTTTTCAGCCTGAGGGCCCCTGAAATTGTGTCCTGGTACCAGCAGCAACAACGATGTGGCCAAGAACAGATAAGACAACCAGGCACCAGCACCACTGGCCATACTTCCTTTCCGGATTCAGCCTCAACAGTCAACATTCCTTTCAAAGCAGAGCCATGTGTACGAACCTCACAATGGTCCACATAAAAGAAGCAGCCAAGTGTTCCCTGAACTGTCCCACATGGGCCCAAGCTATCTGAGATCATGGCTGCTTGGACTCCTAAGGCCATTAGTGCCTTAGGGAAGGGCAAGCCCACTACAAGTTTCCTTGCATGAACTCGTGCTCTGTTTCAGGTCTCTGTGTGGTCGTGGGACCCCCAAACTCAAACTAGTTTCCTTAATTATAGTAGTTTAGTTGGAAAATAATGGGCAAGAGAGAGACACACTGATGAGAGATAGAGACCTACAGGGGGCAGCAGGAACATAAGTGAGGATGAGGAATGGGCGTCTCACCATAGAGAAGACTGAGCACTGCTCTGGGGATCCAGGACACTATCATGAGCTTCAGTTTTACCATAAAGTAAGGCTGAGAGGACTTGCTTTCAGGGAAACAATTCGACATTCAGTCAACAATATTCATATGGTATTAATATGGATTGTTTACATGATAACATTAAAAGTATAATTGTAAACAGTTACAAACTAGTTGTTAGCATAATTATAATTAATAAAGTGTTTGCTTGGTATTAATAACATTCATTACTTAATGATACTACTTTAACAGTCACTGTTGTTGACAATGGTGCTGTTAGTATACAATAAAGATACCCAGGGTGAAAGAAGGGACTCCTCAACCCAAATTTAGATGTCTCTCCCTCTATTGAAGGAAACAAGGCCAGCCTCAGAGCTTCAGAGCCTTCTGTCCTCTGCACACTGGAGGCAGCACAGCTGAGACACCAACCTCACCAGCAATACACAGAAGTCGCTGCAAAAAGAAACCAGCTGTGTGGGTTGTGATGTATGATCAGAATTAGACACAAAAACTAGGAGACAGATTGGGGATCCTGGGATTAAGTCATGGAGGAGACGCAGAGATACACCTCACTCATCCCATTCACTCACATGTCTGGTGAGTTGGCATCATGGGTGGCGGGATCTGGGTTGGGGCTCAGGACTGGGGTGTCCCAATGTTTTATTGCCCTCCATAGCCACTGAATGATACAACAAGGGATATGATGCCACTAAGGCCTGGACAGAGAGAACTACAAGTCCACAATGGATGCAGGGAAAAGAAGGAAATATTTTTGTGTGACCTAAGATCAAAGAAAGAATGAAGGCCTGAAGGCTAGAAGCCAAAGGACTAGAAAACAAATGCCGACACCTGGCCCCACACTGCATCCAGCTGTGTCCCTCAGTCCTGGGGGTTTCACCAGCACACCTGAAGCAGTGCCATACCCAGAGACACAGGGACATCCTTGGCCAGGGATGCTCAAGAAACAGACCCACTCAGGGTCATCTAGTGTTCCACTTGTGCCAGGACTTTCTGTGGGTGCCTGGGACATGCTGGTGCTGCGTGACCATCACACGCTTAAACTTAACTTCCTCGCAACCAACAGCCACATGAGTCATCTTCAGCTTTTTATGGTTTAGATCTAGAGTGTCCCCCAAAATTCTCAGGCACTCAGAGGTAGGATTTTTGGAAGGTGATTGGAGCAAGGGCATGCTATACTCATCTGTGGATTTATCCACTAATGAACTCGGAGGCAGAGAACACTGTTTGGAAATGGGACCTGGTCACTGGGGGCATGACCTGCAAGGGTGTATCTCCTTCTCCAGCTCTTCACTTCTCTCTCCACATCCTGACCACCATGATATAAGCTGCCTTCCTCTGCAGCAGACCCCTCCACCATGCTCTACCTACCTTGGATCCAACCAACTATGGACTGAATCCACCAAAATCCATGAGTCAAAATAAACATTTTCTCCTTTAAATTAGTTGTTGGTATTGGATATTTCACCCCCAGTGAAAAGAAAATGACTGACTCATGCCTGAATAAAACCTATCCTTAACCAAGCACTTCTAATTAGAAATTCCAATCTATGTATTTTCCATGTTGCTTGTAACGCTCAACCTTGACAGCTAGATGTATCCCTAAGGAGGAAGAGATCAGAAAGCACCTCCCATGAAGATGCTCTCAGGCTGCAAGAGCAACCTGGTGAGCCATTTCTTCCTGAGATATCACTATAGAAATTATAGAGAACCTTAAATGGTAGCATGAGAGACATGGAAGGCAAAATGATCTACTCAAGATCACCCTGAAAATTCAGCTGCAACCCATGCCCAGAGAATGACCAAATTTGGTGACTTGCAAGTTACCAAATGTCTGCTCTTGAAGGCCTGTCTGAGTCTCCAGAGAACAACTTCACCTATGGAATATGAAAATCTGTTCTGGAGTATTCAAATGGGAAATCTCAGAGGTAAAAAATGCCTCTGAAGTTTCTAGGAAGGCTTTGAAGAAAAATAGAAAGAGAACACCTCCCTCCAGCAGCAATACCCCACCAGCACCATGGCAAAAACCAGTAAATATATTCAGAAAACTCCTCTTTCCATCTGCAGTCCCAATTCAGGACTCCAGGCACAGGACAGGCTGAGAGCCATAGAACCTCCCTGCTGGGACCAGGCAACCACTGGTCACTATAAACCTTTTGAGGGAAACACAGCATCATATTTAGGCCTCAGTATCCACATCCCCCATCCAGCAAACTGAGGCAGGGTACTGCACAGTTCAGAGCCCATGAGGGCCATGAGAAAAGGGAAAGAAAGCAGCTTACTCCATCATATGGTATCCAGCAGGCACCAGCTCTGAATGTGCAAAGAAACTTGGCTGGTTCTCTCTTCCAATCTTATCTGTGGCAAGACAAGGACCAAATTCCATACCCTCACAGGTGAGGAATCCCATAACTATGGGCACACAGATCCACAATCTCACTATGCTCTGTGCAAGTTAGGGTTTGGTTACAGGAAACAAATGGATGCCTGTGTACCAATCCTTGTCTAAAATTTTAAAACAGGTGTTGAGTCAATTTTGACCTGTAGTCCTGGTATGCCAACCCTGCCTTAGAGTTGTGTGAAGGAACACAGCACTATTAAGAGAAGGAGCAGTCTGCGCTTCAAACAAAAGGAAAAGCAAATTTTTACTGATTTACTAGGATAGGCTAAAGTCTGCTAATTTTCCACTGGCCATAGATTCAAAAGATGTTTTTTGCCTTGTGCAAGGTGTGGGTCGATCATGCAGCTAACTTGTCCCAGAAATTGCTGCTACTCTTGCAGCTGGCACTATCACCCTGCATGAACATCCTGGCATTCTGGGTTAGTCTGGGCCTTATGATAGTGATGAAGGATTTTAGGTGGTTGCTCTGTGGAAGCTGCTGAAAAAGCACAGAGCTGTGAAAGGAGACAACACATATAAGCTTCAGTAGGCATCAACATGTCCACATGCAGCCATGAATAGAATCTGACCCAAAGACTAAAACAGCAAAAGGGACAGAGTAATGGGAAGAAAGAGATGTCTAATTATTTTATCCCATTCCAGACACCTACTGCAGGCCCAAATGAAGTCAGTGTTTTCAGCAAAAGCAGCTTGCAGGTCCCTGAAAAGTAACCTAGGAAACTGTTAAAACTGACACAACAGAGCTGTTAGCTATAGCAGAGCTAATGGGAGACTAATAATGCATTGTGTGACCTCCAAAATTGGTGATCTTTTAAGTCAACTAAAAACAAATGAATTAGTAGAATCTATTTAGGTTTCCTTTTGGTAACGTGTGTGTGTGTGTGTGTGTGTGTGTGTGTGTGTGTGTGTCTGTGCATGGCTCTATGTCTGTGTGTGTGCTGAGATTGGGATATCTGAAAATTTCCTTTCAATGTAAAGAGTAGGAACTCCTTTATGACATCTAGAAATACAAGTGCTCATTTTGAGGGAATAAAAGTCCCGCTAAACTATCTTTTCCTTGATTTTACCCAGAAAACATCACCAAAATGTTTCTGGGTTTTGTTTGTTTGTTTGTTTGTTCTATTTTCACATTTAAGTGTGTGAAGGATGAATTCAATACACATTTCCTGGGTGGGTCATAGAGGCCTGTAGGATAGCAGTGAGCAGAAAGTGTAATTGTGACTCCAGACCCCAGTTCTAGAGCCCCTTTTGGATAAGAGATGAGGCCAGGTCCCTTGAGCTGGCCACTTCTGGTCCAGGCCTGTCCAGCGCTGGTAAGCATCCTGAGTAGGTTTTTGCTGCTTTGCCAAAAACTTTTATGGTATGATAAATACATTGGGCTTCACCCCATTTACTGACCCAGAACTTCAGAAGCCCTTGATGCTTCTTCGTGAGGTAATGTCTACTATGTGAAGATGGTGGCTTCTGGAAGGCAGGAATAAATGCTTTGGGATCAGAGCTGCTCTATAGAAATTGAACCAGGATCAAAAAACTGGAACTTTCCACCTCTGACCTCCAGAACTCCAGGAAGGGAGTTGGAAACTGAATCTTTCAAATGGGCAACGCTTTAATCAGTCATGCCTGGGTCTTGAAAATTTATAAGACTTTGGGTGGTAAGTCTCAGGGAGCTTCTTGATTTTTGAACATTTAGATATTCCAGAAGGTGACATACCCCAACTCCATAGGACTCCAAACTTCACTCTACGTGCCTCTTCATTTGCACCCACAATACTGAAACTGTCATTATAAATACAGTGCTGTCCTGAGTTTTCTGAGTCATTTTAGTGAGTTATCAAAGTGGCATAAGGTTGAAAACCCTCCAGTTTGTAGTGGAGAGCACAGAAATGCAGGAAGCCTAGAGCCCATTGGCAGCAGGTATCTGAAGTAAAATGCAGTCTTCAGGACGTTACTGTCTAACCTGCAGGGTCTGAGCTAGCACCACGGAGTTGACAGCAGGGTTAGCCTGAATGGTAGATGCCTGCTGCTGTGGCAGAATTGCTGCTCAGCCTATGGCATGGGTAGAGGCCCCTAGAACAGGGCAACTTAAGGGGCAAGGTCACCCCTTAAGCTGGCAAGGTCACCCATATTTCCCCACTCCATCCTCAAGCCACTAAACTCTGCACAGAGAATGGGCTTGTTTAGGGTGCAGGTCTTCACGAAGCATACTTTTTTGGAACCTGCCATAAATGCAGGATCCTTTGAAGGTATATACCTTATGGCATTAAATGTCCAGGGAATCATTTTAGTGATAAGTGAAAAAAGAAGATCAAAGCTTCATTTCAAGGATAAAAGGAGAGTAGAGCAAAGGAGACATGATTGTATTGTCAAAGTGATGAAAGACATTAATAATATATCCATGAGACATCATCAAGAAGTCATGTGGGAAACTTCCATGTTCTCCACTCAAACCCGTGAATATTTCTAAGAGTTAGCTATTCCTGCAACTTGTTAGTTAAAATTAATCAATCAATTCTACCAACCCTGAGGAGGCATTGCCTCTGAATGCTCAAGGTTAGCCTGAGAGCTAGAAACTTCACTGAAATTTATTATAGATGTACTCCTTGGGGGAGCTTTATAGGTTTCATGAGGCAGCATCGAAATGCACCTGTGTGAGACTAGGATAAGAGATGAGTGAGGAGACACACAGCCCTATCACAGGCCTTCACCATCACTGAAAGATCTGAACCAAGAAAAAAATTGCCTCCCATGAAGCATTACCAAGATTTACTCCAAGGGAGTAAATGATCGGGTTGTCTAAAACAAGAGCAAGTGATCCGTGAACACTCCAGATAGAGAAATAGCACGTGGACAATGCAAGAAGTGGAAAATCTCACAAGCAGCAACTCTGAGCTCAGCCTGCCTCCCTTTTTCCACATTTTCTGTTTTCCCATTGTAAATTATTATCCATACCACTGATTTTACAGGTTGCTAGATACTCAAGTAGTCTGAATAGCACATGTTCCACAGTTTTCCAACTCCACATTGACTACCAACCTTCATCAATATTCATTAAAGCTAATACCAGGCTGGGGCTTTCAATCCACCAAACCTACTTTCCTCATAAATAAAATGGTTTCTCCCAAATCCCAGAGTGGTTTTAGAAACACAACTTAGGCCACATGTTACAATTCCATTGATACATGAAAATCTGTTTCCAGAGTTTCATAACTCTATTAATTATATAACTTTTTTTAAAAAATCCTGCAGACCCCAAAAGAAGGTAGATTAGTTTTAAAAGATCATGCCATTAATCATTTAATCAAAATGATTATCAGAATCCCTAGATCACTAATCATCTGTATCTACTCTTTATTCTAAGTATAAAATAAAACTACCAGGCCATATCTTTTCCAAAAATGTTTTAATTATAAATTAATCTTCAATTGAAAAGGCAATAACAAAACAAAACATAAGGGATTTGCGCTGGTCAGTTTTACATTACTGTGACAAAATAGCTGATAACTTCAATTTAAAATAGGAAAAATTGCTCTTGGCTCACTGTTTTAGAGATTTCAGTCTATAGTCATCTGGCTCCATTTTTTCTGGATCTGTGGTAAAATACCTCATGATGGAAAGGTATGGCAGAGAAAAACTTCTCACTCATGGCAGCTAGGAAGAGCCCAGAAACAAAATATATACCCTTCAAAGGTCCTCCTTATGATCCACTTCCTCTAACCTCTAACCATCTCCAGTTCCTAGAGCTTCCACTACTGCCGAACAGTGCCATCAGCTGTTGCTATACCTTGTATCTAGATCCCTCCCCCACCAAAGCTTCATGTTATCACAGGTGGGGTTTTGGGGAGGTGGATGCATCATGGGTGCATGGTACTGAATTATGAGTGAGAGATAACTGAATTAGACCACTGATTGGCTTAGTTGTGGATGAAGGGATTACTAAAGAGGGAAGCTCCACCTAGGTATGGTTGGCACCAATCAATAGGCTTGTATCCTGGATGGAACATAAAGGAAAAGGAGGGCTCACTGCTTGCTACTTCTTGCCTGCCACGCTATCAACTGCTTCTCTCTGCCATGCAACCTGCCTTGGAGCCAGCTGACTACAAACTGACACCTCTACAACCATTGAGCCAAAGTGAACTTTTCCTCCTTTAACTCATGGGTGTTGGGTATGGAGTACCACCAACAAAAAAGTAACTAAGACATCTAGGGATTAAGCTCTCAACATACAAGCTTTCCAGCTTTTAAGAATTTTTATCCTGACATAAAAATTTTATTATAGGAAAATAATTCTATTTCTTAGATTAAAAATGTTAATCTTAAATACATTTTATTTTCATTCTGCCTGCACATTGGACAAAAATAAGTCACTTTCATGAGTTACCTACAAGGGATAAGGGGAAAGCCCAGTTTCATGAACAGAAATCCCTAACGGAGCCAGGTGACAGCCACACCAAGGGCCTGAGAAAGCACCAGTGTTTATACTGCAGCAACCCTGAGCAGTGGACATGGAGGAGCAGAACAGGTCCATGGCCATCAGAGAGCAGTGAGACCCTGGTCTGGGGCTCCCTGCATCTCAGCATGGCTCCCTCACTGAGCAGCCGCTGAGCCTGAGTAACGGGATCCTCACAGTGCTCAACGCTCTTGCCTAACTCAGTTCTTATCCTTCTCCTTAGACTGTTGGCTGAAGAACATCCTCAGTTAAAAGGCTCTGACCAGGCTCCAATCTTTGGGCACCATTATTCCTGAGACTGGGTTTTACTGTCCTGCAGCAGGTCCCGCTGAACTTTCTGTGTCTGTGAGGAGCACCATATGGAGACCACAGGGAAAACCAAATTTTAGCAAAAAACAAGAGCAACGAACTTCTTAATCAGTACCCATCCATGCACAGGACTCAAGAAAGCCCAGATCAACCCATGTGACAGACCTGGAATTGGGAATCACTTTCCCTGCTTTGGAAATGTCCCTCGGTACTGAATTTACAGTCTGGATTGGGCAAAGCAATGGCGTATTTACTAAGGGACACTCTACCCATGACACTCGTCTAGCTCATGCCACACAATCACACAATCTCAAGTTCAGGGCCTTCTGCATATCCTCACGTTCCAAATGGCAAGTTCATTGTTACAAATGCACACACACACACATGACAACTGTCTTAGAGGAGTCAAATGCCCCTCTCAGCAGATCCCAGTGAGATGTCTCGCTTGGTTCCCAGGATTCATCTCAAAGGGCCAGATGAAATTGAACAGGCAAAAGTTGAGGACCTGGGGCTTACAAAGTACAGGTTGCATGGTCCCTAGTGAAGTGGTTGAGGGAACAGACGTGGATCAGCCAGTGGGAGGAACAATTATCAGAGCCTCTTACCGATCAAAAGAGGCACAGGGCAGAAAGGAATTGCTTTGAATCTCAGTTACTTACAAATGATGATAGCACCTGGTATCTTTTCTGACCCCAGCCTGCAACCACAACCTCCACTCAAACTGTTTGGACAGTTGAGACAAACAAGCTTCCTTGGACTCTACCTGGCCTTCTGACTTACCCCAACTCTAGACTGCCCCTACCTGCAGCACCAGAGTTACCTCATATAACTGTCCTGTGCACTTATGGCCTCCCACATACTTTCCTTGTTCAATCCTCTCAACCCATTTTGCTGATCTAGAAGCCCAAGCCACTTCTCTACAAGCAAACATCAAGTTATACAGACACCTGACTGTTCTGTGTGTTCCCTTGGGGAAAAGAACACATTCTACTCTAAGTTTCTTCCAGTACCAGTCCCAATGCACTCAGAGGTAACACCTAATGGCAGTTAATTAGTACTGAACAAAGTATTTGGCAGCTATTAACCAAAGGACCAGCACTCTCTATTTCATGGAGACCTCCAAGATAGCCTTTGTACTGTTTAGACCCTTCTTGGCGTCTGTGTGAGGGCCTCTGAGTGAACAACTAACAGCAGAGGAAACAAGTGAAATTTGGCTTCCTCAGATCAATCAGTGACTCTCACCAGTTAGATACCAAGTGTGTCATTTTCTATGTTCACAGCTGTGTTCAAAGTCTTCATTTGGAAAATTGGATTATGTTAGAAAACTTTGCTTCAAAAGCCACAGATATAAGAAAGTAGCATTCATAGACATCAGCAACAAAATCAAATAACATTTTCAAACGTCAGCTGTGGGCTTTCAGTACTTTCTTGATAATACAGTTTTTCTTTCCAAAAAGGACTTCCTCATTTGTTGGTTAAAGAGCACCTTTATTCTGAAGGCTCAGATTAAGTGTATTGATTTTTTTTCAGAAATATATCCCAGGTAGCATATTCAAAGATCCTCTTGTCAACATAGAAAATACCAGTAAATTTTAAACACATTCTTTTGTAAAAGAAAAATTATATTTATGCTGGACAATCTTTTAACCACAAAGCGTTTTCATAATGACATTCTATTCCATTGGAAAGAATTATAGTTTCTACTTTATTGTAACATACTTACTTTTATAAAAGTCAATCACATAGTTGATTTCGTATGGCATTTTGTACACTCCTGGTCTCATCTCTTTTTCTGCACTGCCTTAACTTGATGTAGAAAGCACCCAACACCTGCAGTTTAAAAGATAGGACAGTTTGTTCAGGATCACTCTTTCAGAAGTTTCAGTCTACGTTTGGCAGATTTGAATAGACAGCACAGGAGAGGGGCGTAACAGAGGAAGGCTGCTTGCATGATGATGGCAAAAAGCAGAGTAAGAGGAGTAAGGGAGAGAGCTGAACTCTTCCAGATCGCACCTGCCTCTTCCAACTAGACCCACCTCCTAACAGCAAGTCAGCTGTATTTCTCACGTCTTCCAAAAGCTTCCCTCGTGAGCACAGAGGTCCATGGAGGGCATTCTCACTCTGAACCGTGACAGTAAACATACACACTACACATCTCTGTCTTTTCACCCTAGAATTGTTTGCTCCTCATTTTTTTAATATAAAAGAGAATAAAACAAAAGGGGGCAGTACAGAGCAGATCAGAAGAGGACAACATAGGCAACACAGTACTTTACATTAAGTCAACTGGACATCAACACTATGTAACACCATATCTCTTACACTGCTATAGTTGAGCATAGTTTCAAATACAATAATATCAAACATAACACAATAGTATAAAGCCATGCATAGAGTGAAGGAATTACAGGGCTTTCTGAACCGAATAACAGAAAATGATCAATGGGTATTATAATATCTCATTTTTGATAAAAAAGAAAAAAAATTTGTTTGAACTATCACACCTATTCAAATTCCAATGAGACACAATGTGGTAGACAGAACCAATGGTAATAGAACAAAAAAAAAGCATGGTAGGACTTCTAAGAAGGATAATATTAAATCAGCAATACCTGTCATAATGTTTTCTTCAAAACAGCTGTTCATATCATCACGTATGATATAGTCAAACAAAACAGGATAACACCATTCCAACTGATGTTTTAAAACTTTGAAAGACTTCGAAGCTATGAGATGGGGACTCATGCTTACCATAAAGTCTTATATACTCTTATCAAATCTCATATTAGGGAGATTATATGGTATTTACCCTTGTGAGTTTGGTTTATTTCACTTAAGAGAACGGTCTCAAGTCGTGTCCATTTATTTATAAATATCTCGATGTGATCATTCTTTTTAGCTGAGTAGTACTCCATTGTATAAAAATGCCACAACTTTTTTATCCATTCCTCAGTTGATGGGCACTTAGGTTGTTTCCAAGATCTGGCTATTACAAATTGTGCTGCTATAAATATGGGTGCACATAAATCACTGTGGTACGATGTTTTCAGTTCTTCTGGAAATATGCCTAGAAGCAGAATAGCTGGGTCAAATGGGACTTCCATACCCAGCTTTT
>PVJX010031176.1:0-21419 GCA_004027295.1 Dolichotis patagonum
AGGTGTCCTATCTTTCTTCAGAAACCCCCACTGATTACCCCCCTCTCTTCCTTTTGCAAAAGAAATACTATACTCTTTGGGTCTATGAAAGGCCTTGGGAGAACTCCATGGCTGTGACTCCTGCCAGCTGTCACAGAGCCTGAGGTTGTGCTTCTCCCCAGATGGTGCTCAAAGACTTTGCCCCAACCTTCTCTTGCAGAGTCCCCAACTCCATGATGGAGCCCGAATCCTGGAGCACATGTGCTCTCCTCAGTGCCTCAGCATCACCAGTCTCCCCAGGAAGTGTGGACACACATGAGCTGACCCTTCTTCTTTCTCCTGTGCCTCCCAAACACACCTCTGGGGGCACACATGGCCATCCCGACCTTGCTCAATAAAAAGCTGCATCAGCCCCTCTTGAGTCCTGTGGTCTGGGGTATTCAGGGGAAGCAGATGAAGGCTGGACCTGCTCAGCCATCGGTGCAAGTTAGGGCCAGGATCACCCCTTTGTGACACCTGGGTGTCAGGGAAGATGACGAGCAGATGGCTGGGGATACAGGCACCGAGCATGGTGGCTCCTGGAGATGAACATGGAAGGAGGGGTCCAGGCTCCAGGCCTGAGGCTGGCTGCACCTTGGAACAGAAATCATGCTGCACACAGCGGTGGGCACTGGGTATGGCTATGCAGTCTCACCCATGGGTGCCGAGCTGGCTCCTGGAAGGCTGTCTCCTCCTTCTCACCTTCCCTGAAGACAAAATGAACAGAGCTTCTATCCATGTCTACCCATGGAGGATCCAGACCCGTCATGAGGAAGATGGAAAGTGTTATCTGTGTGTGGAGCTGGTGGAGAAAGGGCCAGTGGGACCCAAGAAAGAGACCCTGGGTCACAGGTGGGGAAGCACCTCTGCACCTGAGCAAGTACTTCCTGGCTCCCACCCACGGATGCCCAGAGCTCTCTCTGTGGGTAGAGGTCAGCCAAGTTCTCTTCCCCCCACCCAAGGGTGCAGCATTCAGAACAGAAACGGGCTACACTGAGCCAAGCTTGCTTCTAATTCCAGGAGGAGGTTGATTCCTAAGGTCTCTTGGTGACACCATGGTTGTACACAACAGGAACACTGAGTCCTAAACTCCTTGCTCTGTGACCCTCCCCTCCTCTCCCTCCCAGATGCTCAGGGCAGAGTGGGGAAGCCCTGGCGTCCTGGCCACTGAGATCTGGGGTCAATGCTGCCCACATTCAGTGCACTGAGAAGTACTGGTGGCCACTGCCATGGATGCTGGGGCAGATCCCCCAATCTTTCCTGGGCATTCCCCTCAAACCCAGGGAGCAGAGAAAGAGTGGGGTGAGCTTCATCCTGCACTGACCACAATGACCAGCAGGTGGTGGTGTGCATCCACTCAGGAACCTCCAGACTAGCGTCTAGGCAGGGCCCTTGAGGCAGATTAGGGTGTGACAAACTGGTTGGACAAGTGGACAGGACCTGCCAGTCACACCTTCCAGGGCACACACAGAGAACAAGACCCTGAACCTGGAACCAGTCAGAGAGTGCTATCTTCAAGTCTCCTCACAAGAACTTGGGCAGGATTTTGATAGGATGGGCAGGGTCTGATATCAACCTGAGGCCTGGGACATGCAAAAAGCAGCCACCGTTAATTCTTTCAGTGTCCCCACCTGTGTTTTACAGGGTTTACTTCTTTTTCATGTTTAGTTGACCTTATCTTGCCCCATAGAACAAGTCTCTTTTCCTTTCCCACCTCTAATAGATGGACAACCTTGTACTTTTGCACTGTCTTGACCAAGTCTTTGTTCAAGATAAATAGAACTTAAAAACCACATGTAAAAGTAAATGGCAATACCCCACAACCTGGTAGCATATGTTGGGGAAGCCAGCGAGTAGCAGATGAGGCCTTTTGGACACAATTTAGTTTCTTTCTAAAATTTATGGCACCCTTGTTTGGTGGGCCATGCCTGCAATCCCAGCACTCTGCAGGCTGAGGCAGGAGGATCACTGCAAGTGCAAGACCAGCCTGAACTGCATAGCGAGACTATGTCACAAAAGAAAATAAAATTTTTTAACTCTTTGGCTGAGAAAGAGTAATTTTGTTTCTTCTTTCCTTATGTCTCTTGCAGGAAAGCTCCAATCCAAAGGGAACACCTGCAATTTGAAGAGTCACAGGAGAAAGTCTGGTTGATAATCAAAGGCCTGGACCTCACCACAGCATCCAGTATGAACCCATAGGGGAAAGCTGATTGAATGTGTCAGAGGCTGAAGAGTCTGGACTGGAGATCTGTAGGAACCAGAGAGAAATGTCCAAAGGCGGTGGTGAACACAAAACTCCTCTGAAGAATATGAACAGCTGTTTTGAAGAAAACAAAACATTATGACAGCTATTGCTGATGTAATATCATCCTTCTTAGAAGTCCTACCATGCTTCTACTACCATTGGTTCTATCATATTATGTCTTATTGGAATTTGAATATGTGTGATAGTTCAAACAAAATTTTTTTTATCGAAAATGAGATATTATAGTACCCATTAATCATTTTCTGTTATTCGGTTCAGAAAGCCCTGTAATTCTTTCACTATATGCATGGCTTTATACTATTGTGTTATGTTTGATATTATTGTATTTGAAACTATGCTCAACTATAGCAGAGTAAGTGATATGGTGTTAGCTACTGTCGATGTCCAATTGTCTTAATGTAAAATACTGTGTTGCCTAGGTTGTCCTGTTCTGATCTGCTCTGTACTGCCCTCTTTTGTTTTATTCTCTTTCAAATAAAAATTAAAAAAAAAAGAGATTTGGCATACAGTCTAGGAGATGCTATAAGAGTTCCCAGTTGTACCTGAGGCCCTACCATCCTCTTCCAACCATGCCACATTGCTTCCCTACTGCCCCTGAACTGTCCCTCTGACCTTAAACTGGACTATCCCACCTTCCTTCCACCAGTTCCAGAAAAATCCAGCAGTTTTAGTTTCACAAGGTTACGTGCTTTGTTCACTGCTCAAATCCACCATCGAGCAGTTAGGAATGTTCAGAATTTGCTAAATAAATGTATAAATGAAAAAATAAACTCCTCTGAAGAAGCGAAATGGAAAATTTACTTTTCCTTTCCCTTTTTGTATAATCCGGGCTACAAGCCTAACAGTTGGTGCCACCTCTATCCAGGTTGATTCTACACCCCCTGATTTGTGTTTTGGATGCCAGTAAGCCTGACACACTCAGGATGGATGTGCTCCATGAATCTACCAGGCATTTCTAACTCTGTGTGTGTTCAAATCACAAACACCTATCAAAATCCACCCCTGTCCACTGGATGACCAGACTCACTTCCTTACACCATAGTTAGTGTCCAAATTCATAATTATACTACCACAATGCCACATTCATAATTATACTACCACAATGCTGCTGTCCTCATTACGTTCAGAAAAGCACTAAATTCCTCCCACAATAGTAGGCGAAATTTTTCCTTGGATGATATTTACTCTTTTCCTGACATTGCTAGCTTAAGTAATAATAATGCAGAGTTAACAATATTTAAGAAGCAGTATTAAATCTATCAACATAGATTTTCTTTACAAATAAAGAAATTATATGATTTTATATGTCCAATCATAATGACAAGTTAGGAAAGAAAAAGTGCCAAGACACTCTTAGTTTTTACAACTCATCAAGCTTTCATGGCTGGTATTTTTTACCACCTTCTTCTTCTGCCCATTCTGCATTCTCCTCATCTTCAGCACGCACCTGCTGGGTCTTGGTTCTGATGGGGTGACCTGTACTTTAATTTCTGAAAGCTCTGGACCATTTGGCCTCCTTCCTGGATTGCGTTGTAGACTCTCAGTGACATTAAAACAGCATAGCAGAATTAAGAGACACACAAAGTGATCTCCTACACTCCAAATAGATTGTTCCTTGTGGAGTAATAGGACAATTGCTCCTTGACAGTCTGGATCAATTACTCCTGCCACTACAGGAACTCTCAGTTTTTTACTCAGAATTATTTGGAACCCAATATGACCAAGGGGAGGTCTCAGCTTCCAGTTCAAACGAATCATTCCTTTGCCTTCTGGAACAAGCCTTCTCTACTTGCAACCAAGGCTTCTAAGCCAGCAGATCATAAGGTTGTAGAAATAGGGGAAATAAAATTACTAGTGGGTCATGGAGGGCAATGTGTTTGTTACCACTGCCACTTCCACCTCTTGATTCTGGGATCTGTGGACCTGGGCTATGGGAGACAGTGTATGTCTAGTGGATGCTGACTCCAAGAGTATAAAGACTTCTGGAGAACCTTTTCTCAGCCCTGCAAGGCATTGCTCCATAGCTGGTGTCATAACTGCATGTTTAAATGCCATTCCACCTTTCTATCATCTGTGCTTCTGGGTGGTAAGTGACATGCAAAGACCAGTGTACTCCATGTGCCTAGATCTATGGCTGCGAAATGTGTTCCTTGGTCAGAGGCAATGCTGATAAGGCATGCTGAGTCCATGAATGGAAGTTTTGGCAGAAGCACTACGTGTAGGGAAGGCAGGTCCACATCCAGAATAAATGCCTATGCCAGCAAGAACAAAGCACTGCCCTTTCCATAAAGAAAGCTCCAGTATAATCCACCAGCCACATTGTCACGGATTCTTCACCCTGGGTAATGGTGCCATATCAGGGATTAAGTGTTGGCCTCTTCTGCTGGCATATTGGGCATTCAGAAAGCACTGCAGCCAGGTCAGTCTGTCTGAGCAGGAGTCTATGTTGCAGAGGGTCTTGGTTACTTTTCTCTCATTGCTGAGACAAAATTCTGGATGCCCAAGATTAAAGATGGGAGACAGTGTATGTCTAGTGGATGCTGACTCCAAGAGGGTGTGGTAAGTGACATGCAAAGACCAGTGTACTCCATGGTCTTTCCAAAACTCCATACTTGTTTTATGTCACAGTATGTGAACCTTTTAGTATATAATCAGCTGGCTCCAAAGCAGGGTGGAATGGCAGAGAAGCAACAGTTCACAGTGCCTGCAAGAGAGCAAAAGAGCAACAGTGAAGAGGGAGGAGTGAGATCAAGTCTCTGTCCCACTCCTATATTGTATTCAGGTTACTCACTCTAGGATAGCCGGAGCACTGACACCCATAATCTCAGTAATGCACCGTTAATGAATCACTAATTCCAGAAGTCCACCCCCATGACTGCATGAGGCTTAGGGGGAACATCTGGACATAAGCTATTAGCATTCCACCCCTGATCACCCAAAGGCTCACGCACATCCCTTTATGCAAAAGGCATTTTAGCCCATATCTAAGAGTTGCCAAAGCCTTAACAGTTTCAGCACTGCTGGGAAGTCCAATTTCCAAGTCTTCTCCAAGATCTAAAGCAAACTCTTAGGTGTGAGCCCATGTATAAATGAAAAACTAAATATTTCTAATATCCAGTGCCATAAGATAAACATTATCATCCCAAAATATACAAACAGGAGTATACAAAGGATTGAGAAAAAAGCATCCCAAAATCCAACAGGGTAAACTCTATGTCCATTAACTTCATGTGCAGCATCCAATGCAACCTGTGGCAGGTTGGGCGCTCCAGAAGGATTGAGTGGCTCCACCTCTATGGCCCTTCTGTTGGTTGTAGCTCCCATGACTTCTCTCTTGGGCTGGCTTCAGTCCCTCCTTACAGGTTTCCACAGATGATCCACATTTCTGACTTGTCTAAACTTCTGGGGTCTCTACTGCACCTTTGGCTTCACCCTCATAGCATTACACATTGTCCACTCAGAAGAACACCACCTGGCCTCCAAGGCCTTCTTCTGAAATCTGGGTGGAAGCCTCTCTAACCTCAGAATTATTTGCATTCTGCATGTGTCTAAACCAGCACCCTGTAGATGATGCCAAGGTGTGCCACCAGCTGGGGCAGGAGCCAGGCTTCCTTCTCTCTTGGCTGTAGGGGTTGAGGGCCTGGATTTCTGAGCACTCTGATTCCAATTCTTGAGGCAGTTTGGGTTTAGGTTAAACACATTTTGCAAGCAGGAAGTATAGGCATTACAGGATTTGTTACGTGGATTGAATTAAGCCATAACATAGGAATGTCCTGGGGATGAGGGGAGAGGGTTTGAGTGAAGCAAGCAGAATTAACACAGACCTTTGACTGGGTTACTTCACTCCAACTAAAGTCCTTGAAACCAATTGGAAGCAATCTATTTCTTAATTAAGGGAAACATAAGCTGAGGATAGTCAAAACGACCCAGTGCATTATCAGAACAAAAGCAGGTGGACCCAGACAGTGAAGACTGACTGAATTTAGCAGGCTAGCTATGTGACAAGCAGCAGGAGCATGCTCACAGGCCTCTAATTGATCCTTAGCATTTCCTATGAAATTACTGTAAGTTTACTATTCTATAAATGTGCTCTTATACTATAATTGTGTCCCAACAGAATTACATATCGAAGTTGTTCACCTGAAGGTCTCATGGCTCATATGTGAGAAGCATCTATAGAGACATGGATATATTTAAGTTTGTTGAAAGATGCTGTAGGGGTCATATCCATCAGTGGTTAGTTTTAAGACCTCTGACATTGCAACCTTCCTAAGGAATAGGCCTACAAATGAGCAGAAAGGTAGGACACCACATCAGATTTGTCTAGCTTGTACTATGTTAATTTTAAATTCTTTTTGCAAGGATTTACCATTTTGAGGAAAAAATTCATGGAATTGTCTGGCTTTATCAAAAATGCAAATCAGATTGACAAGACCATCTGCATTATAATTACCTAATGAGAAAGCACCTGGGAGATTAGAGTGGGCTCTTACATGATCAATAAAGAATGGAGCAGTTCTGCTTAATATAGGTCTTTGTAGCTTTAGAAATAGTTGTAATAAAATGGGTGCAAGATAGAGGGAATAGAAGTGTTCTCAATCCTTTGCGTTAGAAGAGTCACTTAAAATATGAAGGGGTCAATTTGAAAATTGCTGTATAACATATAAAGTTGCCTTAATCTCAGCACTGCACTGAATCTCCCTGGATACAGCAAAAGTGCTGGAGGGAGCAGCTCCAAAGGGCTGCTTTTCCCTTGGATGAAACATCTGTAAAGAAAATGGGAGCTTCTGTCAATGGTTGTACCTGAGGAACTTTTGGGAGAATAACAGAAGTGTGAAGAAAAACTGGCAAGAGGTTCAGTCACGTAGTGATTATCTACTTTCCCCAAGAACTGGGCAAATGCCGCCTGCCTGAACAAGGCACTTTGGATTGAATTGGTCTGTGTGGTGCACCCAGTGGCTCTACAATAACTGCTGGGCCACGCCCAGGGAGCAGACAGGCTTCGCTTCTTCCCGTGACTACTATCTTTGCTATTTGTTCTCCATATACCTGGAGGGTGTGGACTAATTGATGTGGCAAAAACAGCCATTCCATAGGGAAAAGAATCTTATTTACCCATTGTCCTAACATAACCTGGGGGAGGAGAGACTTGTAATACCAATAAGTACATAGGCTGAGAAGTATCAATTCTCAAACATTACCTAGAATGTAAACATTTTTAAAATCAATTTCAGTTCTTGTCTGGCAGCTTCTGAGATGTCAGGGAGAATTTACATCTTCATCACACTGAAGAATGCCATGCAAGTTTTGTAACTGATAAATTGCTGTGCCTAATTTGGGCCTTCATCAATCAATATCTCCTAATAATTGGAATAATTGGAAATTATTTAAAGTTTGAACTTTATCTACACAAAAATCTTCATATAAAAATCTTTTGTGGCTTAATTACCTTTTCAAAAACAATAATATGTAATAACTGTAAGGACTTATTTGTACTTTGTCCAGTGCTATTTGGAGACCAAAGCAAAACCCCACCGTGAGCCACTGGAGGCTGAGGCAGACCTGGGCCAGAGTTCTTGCTCAGATGGTCACCGAGGCTAGGGTGTAGTGGGCACCCTCGCTGGCTGAGTGAGTCACTTTCTCCAAGCTCCATCCCCAGGGCACTGTCAGGGCTCTGCAGACAGCTAGACGGAGTGGGCATGAGGGCGGACCCACGGGAAAGGGTGATAGTGACAGAGTGCGAGGCCTCTGACTGTCACTCGGCCTCACCTCATGTGTGTGACAGCGCCCAGGAGGACCCTCTGACAGTCACACAGCACTGAGCTATGGGGACAGCTTCCCCAACCCTTGCCCTGCACCCTGAGACCACACCACACAAGGGAGCTGCTGCAGGTTTTATTGAACAAAGCAGGGGCGGCCAGGTACACCCCCAAGGCGCAGTTGAGAAGCACAGGAGAAGGGAAGAGGGGACAGCTCGTGGGTGTCTCAGCTGCCCAGAGGAGCCTGCTGCCCTAGATCCTGGGTCTGGGGCACCAAAGAGATTGCACCAGGGTTGGGCTCCATTGTAGGGTTGGGCACAGGCAGGGAACTTCGGTGAACAGTCGTGCTTGTAGCCTGGCCAAAGCGCAACCTCAGGCACTGTGACACCTGGAGCTTGTCAGGTCCATGTAGCCCTCCCAGGGCCTGGAGTAGACCACGAAGGAGCAGAGCTGTGTCTGTTGAAAGAAGAGAGAGGGAGGGTGAGTGCGGCTTCAGGAGAGAGCGAGGAGACCTGGCCATGAACACCAGAGAGGATTAGTGGCTGAGGACAGTCTCCCCAAGGTGTGGCACTGTCCCTAGCTCAGGGCTCCCAAGTCCTAGACACCGTCTCCTGCAGGGAGCAGGCAGGAGGCAAGGCCAGGAGACCAGGAGTTGCTGGGGAGCGGAGGGGCTCACCACCCCAGCATGTCCACCTCAGCCCACGGCAGCCCTGACAGGCACCAAGGGGTGAAGCAAGCCGGGGGACCCTGAGACAGGTGCGGTGGGCAGGGTAACAGGCCCAGAGCTTGGCCTCCAGGGACCTGGCTGTCAGGAGAGACTGGAAGCTGAGGCAGTGTGAGGTCTCACCTCTCTCAGCCCCAACCTGCTCAGCCTGGCTGTGGGGGGAGTGAGGCGGGGACTTCGCAGAGCCCTTTACTTCTTCACCAGCCCTGCTGCTGTCCCTCCCACCCAGCAGGAGCACCCCAAAGGCAAGGGTCACCTCCCAACACCCTGCCTCCCGGGGTCCCACTCAGCACCCCAATTAGTCCTGTGTGCACAGCTCAGCGCTGGTACCCCACGGGTGAACAGATGTGCAGGCACAGGACTCACATGCACCCCACCCTGAGGGTATCTACTCCTGTGTGTGCTGCCCCTGCCCATTTCAAGTTCATACCGACTCCTCACTGAAGGGACAGGCATCCTGGGTGGACTGGTCCTTTGCACATGTGGTTCTGCCGATCTCCAAATCCAAATAATAGTTCATGCCACCTACCACCTAGGGAAGAAAGCCGGGACTGTCTCAGTGCTCCGTCCACCTCACTGTGCAGTTACCAGCTGCACTGGACCCACTGCGCTGGCCAGGGCTCAGGCTAATCCTGCCCCAGCCTACACTGCTCCCCATCTTCCTGCCAGAAGGCCCGCTCTGTGTTCACTTCTCTCCCTTCCCAGGAGCTACAAAGAGGGGTCTTGTGCACCCGAGCAAGACAGAAACAGAGTGGGCAGGTAAGAGCCAGGGCTGGACCCTCTGATCTGTGCCCTGTGAGAGAAAGCGGACTCAGGGAACTGCCAGGACACTGATGCAGCAATTCCTGTTCAGGATGTAGATAACAACCCCCCAGTGATGCTCCTCAGCCCCCATGGACACTCACCTGCTGACGGGCACGCACCACCCGCACCAAGCTGCTGAGGTACGGGTCGTTGTTGTTCCTGTTGTACTCATGGAGGGCGAATTCTACTGCCTGCTGCACGTCTTCATCGCTAGTGTCCGAGTCTTGCAGACCACCAGGTAGGTAGGACTTAAAGGCTGTGGGGGTCATGGCCAAGTGCAAGACCATGACAGTCAGGAGCAGCACAGGGACACGCAGGGATGAGGCCATGTCTGCAGGACACCACGCCGGAGCTGCAGAACACAGAAGGCAGCAATTTAGAGGCCATGCTGCCTGCCAGGGCAGCCCTGATTTATATTGTGAGACTCCACCCCTCCCTTCCCACCTTCCCTACCTCCCAGCCAAGCCCCTCCTTTCCTGGTGTTCCACCCCCTGCTGTCCTCTCCAGTGCTGGCCTCTCCCCCTCTGTCCCTCTCTGCTCCAGGCTAGGAGACTCCCCCCTCCTCCTCCTATCACCTCCCCAATCCTGCTCTCCTGACCCTCTCACCTGTGCCCCTCCTGAGCTCCCCAGGCTCCGGTCTCCCTGTTCTCGGCAACCCTCTGATCCCTAAATCCTGTGACTCACAACTCTATTTCTACAGGAAGGGGACAGAGCAGCCTTGGCTTCCCTGGGTGGCTCTGAGGTCAGAGACATCGGATTCAAGGGTGGGGACTCCCGGGAGGAGAAAAGCAATTCCTGAGGTTCCAAGAAGCCCGGGTCCTGTACTGTCCCAGCTCTGCCAAGGAAATGTGACTCCTCTATACAGCTGAAAGGACAGAGATTCTCCTTAAGGACTCAGGATCAGTCAGTCAATCAATTGTTCTACCAAGTACTACTCCCAGCCAGGTGGTCCAGGCCAGAGACGGGCACAGGTGCCTTAGTCTGTAGGCGACACCTGGTGTGGCCCCCATAGCTGGGACACCAACTGAGTGTCACTAAACTTCCGGGAGACACATCAGGGAAGTGAAAAGAACAGGGGAGATCATGTTAATAAAATGTCCATTTAACCTTTATACCAAATGTCATTTCAGGAAACAGGACAATTCTTAATGAGGTGCTTTACACTGACTGTGTGTGTGAGTGTATACACTATATTTTTGGACTCTGGGTGTTGGTGACCAGCAGGGCAGGTGTCTGTGGGGACTGTCCCCATTTTCAGCCCCGTGGGCCCGTATGGTGGTGGCTGAACCCCAGCTTCAGGGAGGCAATTTGGGGCTGGCCTACAAGACTTCAAGTAAGGGAAGCAGGGGGCTCTGTAGGAGGAGAGGAAAGAGTGGGAACAGAGAGCTGTGCCCTTTCTCCCCCAACTCCATCCTCTCTGCTTGACCGTGACCCAGAGACACTGACTCTAAGGTGAAGGTGGCCAACTTTGTCAGGACCCTGGACCTTTATCTGGCACCCAGCAGGACTTCATTGGGAGTGGCAGGGCGATGTCCACCAGCACCAGATCCGCTGTGGACTCTGCGGGCCGGGGAGGTGTCCTCTGGAAGCTTCAGTAACATAGGACAGGAGCCACTGGACCATGGGGGAGAGTCCCAGCAGCCTGGGGTGGAAGCTGCAGTGAGTTACTCTGAGACCTCAGCTGAGCCCCTGAGCAAGGTTCCTGTGCTGCAGAGCAGATTCCCAGTGGGGATGAAATGGTCCTGCATTAGCATAACAGGCATCTGGGATCTCACAGGGGAAAGGAGAAGACAGAGCCTGGCCACGTGGGTTCAAAGCCAGGCTGCCATCTGCTCAGAAGCTCAGGCAGCTGGTGACATGCAGAGGACCCGTGCTCCTCCAGCACGCTGGGCACCTGGAGCCAGTGAGAACACCCGACATCTCCAGCTTGTGTCCTGCTAGCAGCACAGCAGAGCTTGGTGCCACAGGAAGGAGGCCCCATGCTTTCAGGTCCTTGTGGTTTCATGAGTGGTCACATGTGACCCTGTGTCCAGTCCTGGTGTGCCGTGAGCCCTAGAGCCCTGGAGCACAGGGTGCCTCTGTGCTTCACCACTGAAGAGCCTGTGCTGTTGGCTGAGTCCTCACGGTGCCCATGGGCTTGTGGCTACATCTCCATGGGGACCATTTCCTGCTAGGATGCGCACAGCCTGGCATCATCTATTATATGTGGACATTTTACTGAGAATGAGCAAGCAAAATCTGAGGAATCAGATGACATAACCTTGTAAACCAGGTGGCCTTTCTCATAGGAGTGAAAGGCTAGTTCGGTGTCTGAAAATCAGTGCAAACCATCACATCAACCACACAAGAAGGGAAACTCATGTGATCATAGCCAGACACAGAAGGAGCACAGGGGAAAGCACAGCACCTTCCACTACAACACCTCACAGCAAATTACAGCGGGAGCTGGGTGAAGATTACCCTGCTGCAGGACACCTGCAGACACCCTCAGGCACATCCCTCTCACTGGGCACGAACAAGAAGTTTCCCTCTGGGAACAGGCATGAGGCAGAAATGTCCCTTCCATCCACGGTGGGAAAGGTCACAAGAAGAGGGCAATGAGAGTGCACAGATGGGGAAGGAAAAAATGAAACTCTGATCCACACAGCCTGGTCAGCAGGTCTGTGCAGAGGAGCAGAGGCCACTCCATGGCAGGGACAGCCTTTCCATACTCGGTGTGAAACAGCTGGAGGTCTGCACTTGGAAGAGGAGTCCGGACCCAGGTCTGACTCCCTCAGACTAGCTCAGGATCGGCCCTGGCCCAATGTGACCTACAGAGCTCTGCAGCTCCCAGAAGGCAACAAGTGACCACATGCACAATCTGAGTGTGGCATGGATGTCTTAAGCACAGCGTCCAAGGCCTGGCCAGGGAAAGCCAGACCCCATGAGTGGGGCCTCAATCAAATGACAAAATTTTTCTTTCTAGAATGTAAGGTCAAGAGAGCTGGGCAACAAGACACATAGGGGGAAATGTTTGCAAAATGCATATCTTCCAAAGGTCCAGTGCTCAAAACAGACTCCTTCAAACTGAATGGGGGGGGGGGAATGAACTAAGTTAAACAGTGGGGCAAAGACCTTAACAGACACCTCAGCTAAGAAGGCCTCCAGGCTGAGGTGAGCTCCTGGGAACAGAGTCCTCACCCACTGTCACCAGGACACAGAAGCTGAGCCCCGAGGTGCTCAGGGGAGACATCACCTCTGCTAGTGTGGCCCAAATCCAGATGTTGATTCCCCCTAGTGCCAGAGCGGATGTGGAGCAGGGAAACTCAGCCATGCTGGGGAGGGGAAGGCAGGAGCTGCTGTGCAAGGAGTTTGATGGATTCAAAGGACTCAGCAAAGCTTCACCCTAAGGTCCAGCAATCCCCCTCCTTTGACATTTCCTGAAAGGATCTTAAACTTACATCCCCATAGATTTTTGTGTGCAGAGCTTCATCCAAAGCAGCCAGCAGCCAGAATGCCCATCAGTCAGGGTACGGGTCACTGAGCGCATCCAGACAGTGGAGCCTTGTTGAGTGCAAAAGGAAATGAACTTTGAGCCCCAGGGAGACTTGGAGGGAACTTAAGTTCCGTCATGAGGTGCAGAGAGCTGATCAATGTAAAGGCTGCATCCTGCGCATCAGCTCCATGGCACCCTGTGAAGGAGGCACAGTGCAGGCATTGGGAAGAGCAGGGACTGTCACTGGAAGGAGCTCACTGGCACATGGAAGTTGTCGTGGTCACGGGAAGGCTCGGTGGGTTACTGTCATGCTGGACACAGCCCCCTGCATTTGTCCTCTGTGCAAGCTGCAGGCAGGGTGTCCTGGTGTGAAGCACCTCTGGGAAGGGCGGTGCAGGGCTGCAGGGGCAACAGCTGTTGACCAAGGCCTTGCTGGAGGAGGAGGCCTGGGTGGGATGACTGTCAGGGTGCAGCTGGAGACATGGGTGGGCTTTGTCTGCTGTTTCCTACTCACCTGAAGTGCTGAAAAGGACCATCCAAATGGTGCAGCTGAAAACGGCATCAAGTTAAGACAAATGAAATAATAAAACAAATCAGCACACACAACCCAGGCCGGCAGCAGAGTAGCGAGCTGAGCATCTCTCTGGAGGGCACAGAGCAGCCTCAGTCTACACTGCGTGCCTTCCCTGAGGCTTTGGGGTAAAGACAGCATGCAGCAGAGGCATGGAGCTGGGAGTCTGGGGTTGTGGACTGTGATGGCAAATGTAGCTCCATTCTGCAACCAGGTTTCCATTTTTTTCTGTCCATGTGAACTCTTTTTGACCCAATATATTCTCTCTACATCTGCCTAATGCGTGCAACACAAATCCCTAATTCTCACTCCCTTTACATCCTGCTTGGCAAAATATTTGTCCCATTACCCAGAAACAGCTGTCAGATCTAGTGATAAGTAGTAAGTGTTGTCTGGGATCGCCCCTTATCCTAACCCTGAGAGCCTTCAAACTACTGACACCTCCATCCACACTGGTGGGGTGTTGTCCACTGGTTGATAAAGCTTGTTTTCCTTGCTCTCATGATTTTCTGTGTCTGCCACAATGGGAAGGCCAGAGTGCTGACCACATCCTGGGGAGGCGTAACTGCCCTGCTCCTGGGATCTCATCATGGCTCAGTTGGGTGTCCTTACAGTGATGATGGCAGAAATGTTGTGGCAGGGAGCACATCAGCCTGGAACACGGACCACACTGTCTTCATCCATGATCTCATTCTGGAAAAGGGTGCCCGAGGCTAGGAAATTAGAAACCAGAATCTCCTTTTCCTCACAAGATTTGAGATGCTGGGATTTGAAGAGCAGGGCAGCAGGCTAGGGAAGGCCTCCGGAGGAGGGCGACGAGAGGAGCCAAGCTGGCTGTGTAAGGGCTTCCTGACCCTAATGGACACAAGGGCTCATCACTCACCTTCAGGATGCTCTCTGCTCCTAGGCCCTGCCATTAATCAGACTCTGCAGCCCCCTCACCCCAGCTGCAGGGAAGATGTGAGGAGCTGACTGCTGCCTTTGGGGAGCGCACCCCTCCATAGCAAGCAGCAGAGGATCTAGCCCACTGCAGTGCTGGGCTGGGCCCTGCTCAACTGCTCCCCGGGAAGTTCTTCTGTGTCTATAAGGAAGGTGCTGAAACATGGCTCTCCACGGAGAAGGGGGCTGGTAGACCATTGCAGGGTGTGGACAGCACAGCAACTCAGCACAGAGGGCAGCAGGCAGTGAGGGTACAGCGTGGAGGACAGGCATAAGGACACCTGGCTCTCTTGTGGTGCTCTTGCCATGGGAACCAAAACACACACATAATGAGCAGGGCCCAAGGCCCCGAGCTGGACAGTCAGCCGGGCACTGCAAGCCAGCTGCTGGGGCCTGGCCCCCTGACCTTCAGATGACGGCAGTGACCCCGGGCTGGGCTCAGAGGTCTGGACACCAGCCAAGAGCAGCCATGCACTCTGAGGGGTACCTGGCCTGGGAAGCCGAGTGCCATCGACAGAGCAGAAAGCTGCTCTGTGTGGACAGTCACCAAGGCCTCACTCCACAGTGCCCAGGGGTCTTCTCTCTCATGTTGTTCTCAGGGGCTGTGAATTCCTTGGGGTCTCTAGTGTGACCCACAGGCCCTGGGGACCACAGTAATATACCGGAACCATAAGACACCCCAGAAATGTGTCAGAGAAAAGTAAACGGCCAGACAAGGCACTGAGTTCACCACAGCAAATGGATTTCTCCCATTGGAGCAAGAGCGCTTCTAACTGGAGGCCTGGTTAGCAGTGGGCCTGGGGGTGGTAGGTGGGAGCTGCCTGTGGTTCTGTGGGCAGAGGACACTGGTGTCCTCCCCGCCCCTCTCCTCCTGTCTATGTCTCTCTGGCTCCACTGCTTGTGTCTTGCTCTTAGATCTGCTTTCTCCAGGAGATCCCCTGCTCCTGCCCCACTGTGCCTGCTTCCCTTCTCTAGGGGACCGAGTAAGTGAGCTGGGCACCTGTGCTGATGGAAGGAGCCAGTTGGGCAGTGAAAATGACAAGGGTTGTCTTAAATGGTGGTCTGCGTGTCATGGCTTAGTGGGTTCTCTGCCCTGGACCTGCAGGATCCCCACCCATCCTGCCTGAAATCCTAGCTGCCCAGGAATCCTCAGTGTCCAGGTGCCAGAGTGAAACCCAAAGAACACAGAGAAAAGGACAGACAGACATTTCCCTTGTTATCTCCTCCCAAAGACACAGGAAGTTACCCGGTTTCCCAGCTCCTGCCAAGACGTGCAATGTCCACGAGCCCTGAGGAGCAGATGCCAGATGTGCACTGCTGCTGTCAAGGAAGTTCATTCCAACTCTGGGCATGCAAGATGCAGGCAAGGTAATGGCTGCACAGTGCTTGAGCTCCAAACACAAAGAGAAGTGAGTCACACAGTCCTGAGCAATGATGTGTGTGGAGGTGGTGGTCTGTGCATTTGGTATCATTGCCACTTCTACCCCTTGATTCTGGGATCTGTGGCCCTGGTCTGTGGCAGACAGTGTATGTCTAGTGGATGCTGACTCAAAGAATATAAAGTCTTCTGGAGAACCTTTTCTCAGCCCTGCAAGGCATTGCTCCATAGCTGCTGTCATTAGTGCATGTTCAAACGCCATCCCACCTTTCTATCATCCATGCTTCTGGATGGTGAGAGACATGGAAAGACCAGTGTACTCCATATGCAGGAGCCCATTGTGACACACTTGGCTATGAAATGTGTTCTGTGGTCAGAGGCAATCATGATAAGGCATTTTGAGTCCATGAATGGAAGTTTTGACAGAAGCCTTACATGTAAGGAAGGCAGATCCACATCCAAAATAAATGTCTATGTCAGTAAGAACAAAGCACTGCCCTTTCCATGAAGAAAGCTCCAGTATAATCAACCTGCCACATTGTCCCGGGTTCTTCACCTAGGTATGGTGCCATATCAGAAATTAAGTGTTGGCCTCCGCTGATGGCATATTGGGCATTCAGAAAGGACTGCAGGCAGATCAGCCTTGCTGAGTAGGAGTCTATGCTGCAGAGTGTCTTGCTTACTTTTCTCTCATTGATGAGAAAAAATTCCAAATGCCCAAAATTAAGGATGTAATGGTTTATTTAGGTCACAGTATGGGAACATTTTAGTCCATTGCCAGTTGGTTCCAAAGCAGGGTGGAATGTCAAAGGAACAACAGTTCACGGTGCCTGCAAGAGAGAAAAACAGCAACAGTGAAGAGCGAGGAGCAAGACAGCAAGACTCTGCCCCTCTCTTATATTGTATTCAGGTTACGCACTCTAGGGTAGGTGCAGCACCAACGCTCATAATCTCAGGAATGGACCATTAATCAATCACTAATTCCAGAAGTCCACCCCCATGCCTGCATGAAGCTTTGGCGGAACATCTAGACAAAAAGCACAACAGTTCACCCCTGACTCCCTGAAGACTCTGCACATCCTTTTATTCAAAAGTTATTTAATCCCATATCTAGGATTTGCTAAAATCCTAACAGTTTTAGTCCTGTTGGAAAGTCCAAATTCCCAGTCTCCTTCGAGATCTAAGGCAAACTCTTAACTGTGAGTCTCTGCACAAATGAAAAACTAAGTACTTCCAATATTCAATGCCATATGATAAAAAATATCATTAAAAAAGATACAAATAGGGGGATACAAAGGATTGGGAACAAAGCAATAGAAAATACATCATTCAGTCCAGTAGCTTCATGTGCAGCATCCAATGCAGTCTGTGGCAAGTTGCAAGCTACAAGAAGCTTGAGTGGCTCCACCTCTGTGGCCCTTCTGTTGCTTGTAACTCATGAATTCTGTCTTTGGTTGGTTCACTTCCTCCTTACACATTTCCTCAGATGATCTATAGTTCTGGCTTTTCTAGACTTCTGATGTCTCCACTGCACCTTAGGCTTTACCTTCATGGCTTTACACATTGCCCACTCAGTAGCACAGCAACTGGCCTCTAGACATTCTACTAAAATCTGGGTGGAAGGCTGTTTAATCTCAGAACTCTTGCATTGTGCATACATGTAAACCAGCACCATGTTTATGATGCCAATTTCTGCTGCCAGCTGGAATGGTAGGCAGGCTTCCTTCTCGCTTGCATGTAGGGGTCAAGAGCCTGGATCACTGAGTACTCTGATTCCAACTCCAAACAACAAATTCCAGAGGCCACCACTATTTTTGAAAATTGTGTGGCTGCCATTTTAGGGTATTCTGGGACCCTAACCCTAACTCTGACATAACCCTAAATATAATCTCTAAGTGTTGTGTCTCTTTTTCAGCTGTAGGGAAAGGAAAACCATTTACAACAACTCCTCTTTCACTATAGAACAGGTATTGCTGCATGCCCCACACCACTGGACTCCTACACATTTCACTAAGATGAAGGACTTGAATTTTAGTAGGGTTTAGAAATGCTTTACTAACAAGTCCAGAACAGTTGCTGCCTCCTGCTTACTTGACCCAGTCAGCACGATATCAACGAAATGCAATAGTACGATACTTGTAGAAGATAAAATGCATCAAGACCCCTGAATACTAAGTCATGAAACAGGTCTAGAGAATCAACATATCCTTGAGGTAAGACAGTGCAGTTGTATTTCTGGCCTTTCCAACTGAAAGAAAATTGTTTCTGGGGACTGTTTTGGTTAGGCATTAGAAGAAGCCATCTCCCTAACCAGTGGCTGTATATGAGAAACAAGATTTGTTAATCTGCTCAAGTAAGAAAACCATATCTGGTACAGCTCTGTAATTGGAATCATCAATTTGTTCAGTTTAGGCTAATCCATCATCATACTGCAGGAATCAACCATCAGGATGCACAGATCCATGTCAAGGCCACTTAGAAACACATTCCTGCTGGCCAAATAGGGAAATGAAACAGAGATTTGGTGGGAAGCACAAACATTGCATCTTTCTAGAGCAGGACAGTGACACTAATCTCTGAAGGCACTCTAAAGATGTTATATTGGCTTTGATTTCCTACTTTATAAGGCAAAAGCAACTTGAATGGCTTTAATTTGGCTTTTCCAACCATAATAGTCCTCACACTCCATGTTAGAGAACCAGTGTTCAGATTCTACCAAGTACTAAGTGTATCTGTGCCAATTATGCACTTTACAACAGGTAAAATATGTACAGCATGGATTTGGGGAACTCCAGGATGCACCATGATGTGGACTTTGGCTAAAACTCACAGGCCACACTCTTACTACAGGGACACAGTGAACTTTTGGATCCCCAAGAATCAGTTCAGAACCAGTGTTGATCATTTCTTTTCCCTGATACACAGTTATGTGGGAAGAGGCCGTAAGTTCTTTAGGGGAAGAATACTAGAAAGATTAATAGTAAAAATTTTTGATAGTCACCAGGTACACTTGACTATCACCACAGTCCTTCTTCAAGAGAATCAGGATACCTCTCCATTCAAGGGTTCTGGGTATGTAAACTGGCTAAAATCTGAAAATATATTGAGGAGTCTTGACTCTCTGTTTTGATTATTGGAGATATAGTTCTGCCAGGTGCACAGATATGCAGGTAAACACACATGTACTACACACCCAAGGGAATCTACTACCGAACCACCACATTTCACATGCACAGATGCACACACATTCACCTCCACAATTACCTGTATGAACCACAGGTGTGCACACATCTGGTTTTCATGTGCACTTGTGCATACACACCATCTCATGTACACACAAACAGAAGCTTGCACACACCCACTGCTTCAGTTAGCTCTGCCCACGTGAAGTTCATACCAGCTGATTTCTGAAAGGACAGTCATTCTTGTTGGGCGGGAACATGGCACATATGGTTCTGCAAACATCCAAGACAAGGTGGTAGTACAAGGAAACACAGGGTGAGACAGCCACAGCATCAGAACCCTGGTCATCTCAGGGATGCCCTCGCATCCTAGAGTATCTTTGTTCAGAGCCATCTCCTCCATGAGGCTGAGGACTGTGACTCCACTGGCCTGACCCAAGAGGCCAAGGTCTCAAAAATGAGCAGGCAATCCATGAGAGAGGAGGCTGAGTCTTGGAGGGCAAAAGGGACCAGAACAGTCCTCAGTGCACATCAGCCACACTGTGTGGGACTCTGTCAGTGACTGATGAGAGTGTGGTTTGGTGAGATCAACCAGATCCTGGATGTGGAGAGTATGTGCTCATGAGTGGGCAGTGTCTACTTCAGGGTGCATCTAAATATCAAGATACACGGACTGCAATCACAGCTGTATGTGCTATTGGAAGCCAGAAATGGGACTCACATGGGCAAAGATTAGCACACAAGAGATGGGCAAAGAGAACAGGATGCCATATGCTCCTTTTGCACTTGCCCTTAAGGTCTGAGTTCATGTCCGAGCTGGAGCTAAAGGACAGGTGTTGGACATTGGAAAAGAAGAGAAAGCAGGTGTGGAGACTGTATCCCTGTTGTGTGGTCACTTCATACAAAGTTCACATGTATTCAATTTCAGGTGGAGATGACAGGTAACACTGATTCTGACCTGACACCTGAAACCTCTGCTAGCTAGGTTTGGAAGCAGTTCTCGGTCTAGGTATCCTTATAGTGGTAGCCAGCATTCAAGCTGTGCTACACATGGTACAATCTTTTTTTTTTTAATAATTTTATTTAAAGAGAAAAAAAACAGAATAAAGGGTAGCGACAATACAGTATTCCAAGGGAAAAAAAAAAAACAAAAAAAAACCTAAGAAATTATTACTTGACAAATTACATACTGACTTCTTGGAAATAGTTGTTCAATTTACAAAGTTAAAACATGTAGACATTCAAACAGTAAGACTGTTAACAGTTCTGTTCCACAATCTGACAAAAAAAACCCAGCAATATGGTCATCCATCTTACTCACTCAAATATACATGCAATTATATCAAAAGGGTAAAATTAAACACAACAAAACAGAACAAAGCAGATCACAAGAAAGCAATGTAAGAGACAAAAATTTCAAAACTAAACAATCGGAGATATTCACTCTCTATCACATTGACTCTTGTTTTCTTCCAAATAGTTGTCCATATTGTCACATATAGGGAATTCACATGAAACAACCTAGTATGGAATTGACCTGAGCAGGACAAGGAGGGCATTACAGGTCTTCAAAACCAGGCATTAGGAAAGCCAAGAATGGCTGTCATAGTGTCTCTCATTCTCCTCAAAACAGCTGTCCATAACTTAATGTGTGTTGAACTTAAACAAGGCAAAGCAAGCTAAGATCACTTTGAACAAAAAGTGATAGTTTTGCTGGACGTCACATCATGACATTATGGAGTCAGCACTGGGTATTGTAGTGTCTCTTTTTCTTCAAAGTAGTTGTTCATTTCAACATGTGTTATATAGTTGGTTCTCGTAAACTGTTTATAAGCTCTACACATGCATGAGTTTCTACATGTATATCTATCATTACTGTATTAGCAGGAAAAACAAAACAAAGCAAGATAAAACAAAACAGTTCCTAGAAAAGCATAAGGCAGAAAACTCACATAAAGCCACAATACAAGGTGATCTACAACAGTTACCATGGTGTCTCAGCAGTATATAACAACATTAATAAAAATGAAGCATTAGAGACACTATAAGACTTCAAAAGCAAGTAATAATCAAACCAAAGTGGGTATCTTAGTGAATCTTGTCTTCTTCAGTGTAGTTGCCTATACTCTTAGACTTGATGCTATCCATCACAACAGATTTAAATAAAATCAGTCAATACAAAGTAGCAATCTAACAAACCAGATTCAAATAAGATCAGTCATAATAAGACAGTATAAGTTATAAAGGGCTTCAGATTAAGTTGATAGGAAAATTAGGGATGATTACCATAATATGTCCTCTTA
>PVJX010031177.1:0-21415 GCA_004027295.1 Dolichotis patagonum
GGAGGAGGCAGGAAGAGAGGGGGAGGAGGGGGAGGAGAAAGGGAGAGACACAGGAAAGGAAGGAGGGAAAGAGAAGGGAGGGAGACAGAAAGGGAGGCAGGGAAGGAGAGAAGGAAGGAAGGAAAAAAAGCCATAAGATAAAAAAATACAGAAAATTTTAAAAAACTACTCTATAAAACAGGAAAATACTTTCCAAGTGTGCCATTAATCCCAGAAACATAAAAGAAAATTCCAACCACAGAAAACAATTACTGCCAAACATACTATAAGCAAAGTAAAGACAGATAAACAGCAAACTGAAGAAAAATAGACTGCATCAAAAAAAGTGAAAAGCAGAGTGGGGAGACAGCTCAACGGCAGCAGAGAGTGCTTGCCTACCAAGTCTAAGCCTCTTGGTTAAAGTCCCAGCACTGCACAACAGAAAAGTGAAAAAAGCTCATTTCCTTAACATGGAAAAAAAACTCCTATCCATCAGAAAAAGATCAAGAACCCAAAGAAACAGTACATATTTTTTTTTTTTTTTTTTTTGGTACCGGGGATTGAACTCATGACCTCATGCTTGCCAGGCAGGCACTTAAGCCACTGAGCTAAATCCCCAGCCCAACAGTACATAGTTAACATGAAATACAAATGACTTTAAAAGCCGAGCAGACGGCGCATGCCTGCGAGCTCAGCAATCTGGGAGCCAGGAGGGCTGGAGTTTGAGGTCCCCTTGGTGTACGTGCTGCTCAGGCAGCGGCAGGACCCTGTGGTGTGGGCAGTCAGGGACAAGGGCGAGGGTGGCACTCCTGCAGCTCAGTGGCAGACGCCCTGCCTAGCAGTCATGAGCCCCTGGGTTCAACCTCCAGCCCTGGAAAGTTTTAGAAGGCAACTCAAATTCCTCTAAAGTAAGAGAACGGAAAAATAAAACTGCGCATCTGTTAGTAAGCAACATTGGCATGATCTTCATGTAAAAAGAATTACTGACTTGCACCTGCCTGGCAAGCAAGCATGAGGTTGTGAGTTCGATCCCGGGCACAAAATAAAATAAAATCTGCAATTTAAATTTATTGAAGAATGAGGAAGACAGAAGCTTAACAAACTATATAGGACAGCTAAGTTTTTATTTAGTGTAACAGCAAATCAATTGGCAACATCCAAAATTAGTAAAATAAAAAAAACTGCAGTATAAACATTTGTAAAAGAAATGTGGCGGTCAATAGCCATCGGGGTATAAAGCTTCCTCAGTGCAGAACTCTTACAGATTTTTCATTTTAATGCAGTTTTTAGAATTTTTTTCAATTGCACTAATTAAAATCACTTTGACTTTTTTTTTGGTACCAGGAATCGAACTCACGACTTCATGTTTGCCAAGCAGCACTTATGCCGCTGAGCTAAACCCCCGGCCCTGACTTTGATACCTTTTTAAAAGTGATTATCAACTCACCTTCACTGCCATGAAGAGGTCTTCGTGCAGCTGTGTGACCTGCTCACGTGACAGCTAAAAACAAACAAAACACCACAGGTGAAATGTCCCAGCTGTGAGAGAGTGAGATGGCAACCCTCAGCACGGCCGCCCTGAGCGCCACGCACCTGCAGGGCGAGGATGGAGACGATGCTCACGACCATGGTCTGCACCTTGGGGTTCTCATACCTGTACAGCCACCCTAAGACAAACCTGGTAGCGTTAAACCTGAAAAGCAGAATTCATTTCACCCACAAGGACATGAAGTGTGTGACACTGTGACCAGGTTGGAAGAGCCCTTGCCTAGCGTGTACCGGGCCTTGGGTTCGATCCCCAGCAAAAAAAAAATTTTAATTTTAAAGTAAGCATAATACACAAAGATCAACAGATCCAAGAAAAACTTCAAAACTTTAGCATTTATTTCTTACAGTATTTTTTTCTTATTTATTTTTTATTTCTTACAGTATTGAGTCTGAAGAAAAGAGGGCATTGCCACAGAAGTAATTTGCAATCTGAATTGTAGACAGTGCTGTAATGTCAGGCACGGCACTCAGCTAAAGTGACTTCAGACACAAGCACCCCTTCCCCCAACACTAGGAATTCAGCTCTCAGGCTGTGCTTCATTTCTGTGCTTGGTGTAGCACCTAGCACACATGGTTTAAACAGAGGCGTCGAAGATTACAAATGTCTCAAGAGGAACCCTATGCAATGCATAGCGTAACTTTTAAAATTAATAATTACTGTCAAAATAATTTTTAAAATGGCTAAGATTTATTAGAACAACCAGTACTTAAGATAGGCACTATTGCAAATACTTCCCAGTCATCGCATGTGATTCTCTTAAGAGTCACTACTAGCCAGGCATGGTGGTACACACAACACAGGTAACCCCAGCACTCTGGCAGGCTGAGGCAGGACTACAAGCCTGAGACCACCCTGGCAAATTTAGTGACTCAGAACCTGTCTCAAAAACCAAAAAGGGCCCAGGATGCAGCTCAGCGAGAAGGTCCTGGGTTCAATTCACAGTACTATGAAACGAAACAAATGGGGAAACTTACATGCCAAGATAATGGAAGGGCTAGAACCCGAGTCCAGCTGTGACTCTGGCGCACATGCCCTTGCCCGACAGCAAGAACTCGAATCACATAGGGAAGACGTCTGCAGCCAGAGCGCCTTCTCCCCAGTACCTCGGCCTTAATCACGCCTCTGCGGACAGCCAAAAGCCACGCGGGGTAGGAGTAACACTGCTCAACAGCCCATGAGTGAGCAAGCTTTATTTATACTTGCCTGTCGAATGGCACATCCATAAGAATTCTGGAATTGGTTAAGGAGAGAAGACAATTCTTCTGTAACTTTTAGAGAATAAAAGAAACTGTGAGTAAATGTAACACGTTACTCTAAAAAACAGGTTCTAAGCATTTCCATGGTGCTACCAGTGCGATGTTCCCTGTTCGGGATTACAGTTTGCAGGGGACCCAGGCCTCTCCAAGGTTTTCATTTAATCCTACCACTTTGATGCCTGCCACACAAGCTCCCAGGCTTTTCCCTGATAACCAGCCCTGCATTCTCCAAGGGGTCCTTTGATCTTGCTTTTTCCTGTTTTACTTAGCCCAAGCTCGCTCTGCAGAGCCAGTTTCTCCCTGACTCTTCACTTTTACTCTGTCAAATAAACTACGCCATTGCTTAAAAAAAAAAACAAAAAAAAAAACCCAGGCTAGGATCTTGCAAGTTTCTAAGGCTAGGCAAAAATACAGACTTCTTAAAGGGCCTTCCTTATTTTTAAAAACTGACTCACATTACAAGGATACATTTCAATGGGAGCTGACAAGTTTATTCACTTGTGTAACCATCACTACAGTAATGGTTACAACATTAAAAACACTTCTGTTGCATCTGGTATGGTGACACACACCTGTAATCCCAGCACTTGGGGGGCTGAGGCAGAAGGATCACTGTGAGTTCAAGGGCTACATAGTGAACTCGAGCCAGCCTGAATTACACAGCAAGACCTTGTCTCAAAAAAAAACTAAAAATTAAATATATTAAACAAAACAAACAAAACAAAAAAACCACTTCCATCACCTCCAGAATTTCACTGGGGCCCTTCTGAGGAATCCCAACTTTCAAGCCCCAATCCCAGAAAATTACAGTTAAAGTCTGATTTTAAAGTTTCAGGTAAGTAAAATCATATATTATCTACCCAGCACAGATTTTGCTTGGCAAATGTTTTTGAAATTCATCCCTCTAAGGGGCTGGGGATTTAGCTCAGCGGCATAAGCGCCTGCCTTGCAAGCAGGCAGTCGTGAGTTCGATCCCTGGTACCGATAAGATAAAAAAAAAAAAAAAAAAAAAAAATTCATCCATGTTGTAGGTATCAGTACTCCATTCTTTCTGTGCCAAATATGTAAATATACCACAACTTGTTTATTCATCTGTTGTTGGGCATTTAGGATGATTTCAGTTTTCTGTGAGCAGAAATAAAGTTACTATGAACATTCATATATAAGCCTTTATATAAACATAAGTGTTTGTTTCTTTTCAGCAAATAGCAAGATGCAGAATGACTGGGTATAGAAAGTGGGTATTTCATTTCTAAAGAAATCACCACTGTTGAGCTGGTGCTTGTATCATTTTACATCTTACTATTGATTGAATTTCAGCCAGGCATGGTGGCACTCACCTCTAATGCCAACACTCAGGAGGGCTGAGGCAGGAAGACTGCTGAAAGGTCAAGACCAGCCTGGACTACAAAGTGAGTTCAAGGCCAGCCTGAGCTACATAGTGAGATCCTGTCTCAAAAAACCAAAAACAAACAAAAAAGATCTCAGCTGTTGCATACCCTGCTATAGTCATGTTTTAACTTTTTAGCCAATCTAAGAGAAATATAATGATCTCTATCAGTTGCAGTATTTCATGGTAGTTTTAAGTTGAATTTCCCTGGTAAGTACCTATATTGAGCATCTTCAAATCCTTGAAAATATTTTTTGGTGTACCATTAGTTTTGATGGGTTACCCATACCCTGAAGTGTTGGCAAATGATATCCAGGCCTCTCCAGCCCCCCTATTTCTTTTTGCAGTATTGAATCCTGGGCCTTTACCTGAGCTGTATCCCAGCCCTCTGTTTTAAGACACACTCTCATTAAATCACTAAATTCCCAGACTGGACTCAAGCTTGAAATCTTTTTGCCTCAGCCTCCCCCAGTGCTGGGATTACAGGTATTCACCACTATGTCTGCTCCCCTTTTTGAAACTGTGATGTGATGTTTTGATAAACTGCCCTTGAGTTTGTAATCCTCCAGCCTGTCATCCAAGTAGTTGGAATTACAGGCTTGTGTCTCAGTGCCCAGCTCTAGGGTTTTTTGTTTTATTTTTTAAATATGTAGTTTTTTTATATCCTAAAAAAAAATTGGCTTGCCAAGTTAAAAATATTTTGTTTTCTTCTAGAAGTTTTGTGGTTTTTGCTTTTACGTATAGATCTGTATTTACATTCAACCTAACTTTCAAGTATGCACAAAAGGTCAAGAGTTTTAAGCCTATAAAGATATACTGAATTGTTAAAAAGATGTTTCTGGATAAATGGTTTATGAGAGTTTGAAACTTTTTATCCTCATTGCTTATCCGTATTTTCTATAACACGTATGAACTCCTTATCTACTTTGGCTCTCTCTCCTCTCTCTCCCCACCTCTCTCTTTCCTCCCTCTCTCCTCTCTCTCTCTCTCTCTCTCTCTGTCTCTCTCTGGGAGAATGAAAAGAAAAAAGAAAACCTAAATAATACATATTTTTCATGAGGGTAAAAAGCACACACAATTTGAACAATTAAATGCCTATATGTTGTACTCTGAGTAATTTTATTTAAAGATAACAATATGCAATGTATTAACTACTGTTGCCCTCCTAGCTTATTTTTTTGGTACCCAGAATCAAACTCAGGACCTTGCACTTGCCAGGCAGGCACTTATGCTGCTGAGCTAAATCCCTGGCACTCTCCTATTATCTTGTTTTGAAATTCTGTTTTATTTTTTATCTCTTTAAAATTTAAACAAGAAATAAAGTTTTCTTTTTAACAAAGCATCAAACAAGCACAACATTCATCTCAAATTACCTGTTGGTAAGTGGGGAAGTTCCTCAGAGCCTTGAAAAGCAGACAGGTGACCTCTGACAACAGGCGCACGGGCATCCCCCGGGCCAGGCCCTGGCGCGTTAAATTGAGGGCACAGGCACTGGCTGTGAACTGCACCGCCAAATCCGAAGGGTGATTCCTCATTCCTACAGCTACGAGCTGAAGACAAACTTGATTTATTTAGTGGCACACGAGAACATTACCATTCTTCTTCGTGTTTGTTGTGGCTGGCAAAAACACCGCGTGAAACAGCTACTTCCCCACCCTCAGCACTTGTTGGTTGAAGACGACAGGGTATTTGCATCAATACCTTCTCATTTACAGGCAGCCACGAACCAACTGTGGGGCTCTAGGCAAGTCCTCTGTACTGATCTCATCTGTGAGACTGACTTCGTAGCCATTATTGCACTTCACGCACAAGGTGCTGCAGTGGACGCAAATGTGAATCGAAGTTCTACCTCATTCCTTAGTGGAAAACCGTGTAAGAAAAACGGCATGCCAACCACACTGTGAGGGATGTTAGGCCATGGAACTGGAAAGAGGGCTGAAAAAGCAACAGTCTGAGGGAGGACCAGAGGGCGCACTCATTCAGGTCTCCCCTCAGCAAGCACAGCAGGCAGGCGGGCCGGAGGAGGCAGAGACGGGCAGAAAGGAGAGAGGACTCCCAGGAGGTAACGTGTGGCACAAAAAAGCACGAGGCGGACAAAGGGATGAGTGAGTCCACCAACAGGAGAGCAAGAATTTGAAAACTGCTGTAGTAAAATATAACGAGGCCTGATGATGGTAAACTGAGAACACAAATGCAAAAGGAGGGCATGGTTCTAAGCTTATATTCCTTTTACTCCGACACTGAGACACACTGTGATCCCTTTCCTCCGCAAAGCAGCCATCACCTCAGAGAGTACTCTACCAATACTGTCACGAACCGTGACCAAGATCTCTCGCACTTCTATCAATCAATCAACTCACTGACTGATCGATCAGTAGTACCGGGAATTGGACTCGGGGCCTCTGCTTTGAGCTGCATTTTCTACCTCCCCTTAACCCCTTTTTAAAATTTTGAGTCAGAGTCTAAGTTGCCCATGCCTGGTTCAAAGTTATGATCTTCCTGCTCTAGCCTCCCCAAGGGACTGGGATCACAGTTGCACACTACCATGCCTGGCCACAGTACTGCATTTAAATATTTAAACTGTGAACAAATTTAATTTCTTATGCTGCAGAAACAGCCCCCACTTTGGTGGTCCTGGGACTAGAATTAAGGGGCTCTCAATGCTTGGCAAATGCTCTACCACTGAACTATAACTCTAGTCCCGCCACATTTTTAAGGAACTGCAGAATATTTACCATCATCAATTTTTAAAAGATGCTTCGTTTTCATGTTTTGTTTAATTTTTCATAACTGTAGCTTAAAATACACACACACAAGGCTTGGGGTGTGGCTCAGTGGTCAAACAAGTTTGCCTATCATGTAAGGGGTCAGGGATTTAGCTCAGCAGCATAAATGCCTGCTTGGCAAGCATGAAGTTGTGAGTTCAATCCCCGGTACCAAAAAAACGAAAGTGTGAAAGGTGCCCTATGTTTCACCCCTAGCACTACAAAAACAAAACACACTTTCACAAAAGAAAAATGAATAAAATACATGAAGTTCCTTTCCCAAACAACTAAATACTTTTGATAATATTTAAAATTAATTTATTTTTCCTTAAGGCAAGGCAAAAACTAGCAATTTTATTTTATTCCTAAAATATTTGAATTGTAAATTTGGTCACCTTCAAGTAATTTTATTTTACTTTATTTTCACTCAGAAAATCAGATTTTAGGGGCTGGGGTAGAGCTCAGTGGTAGAGTGCTTGCCTAACATGCATTAGTCCAGGATTTGATCCACCACACCATTGAAAAAAGAGAAAAAGAATCAGATGTTAGATTTTTCTTTAGCAATAAATGAATACATAAGAAGCAAAGTGAATTCATATTAACGCATGCTTCATGCTTAAGTCCTATTTTGGACAAAATAGCACCGTGATCCTCTGCTGACTTATCACTAAGACGCAATACCTGACCGCCATAAATCAAAGCAGGAAAAGTGTATTTTGGCTCACGGTTTGTAAAGGTTTCAGTTCAAGGACAGGCAGCATAGCAAAGGGGCATGGCTGAAAAGGAATGCTCATGGATGGCAGATAGGAAGTAGTGAGAGAGAGAGAGAGAAAGAGAGAGAGAGAGGGAGGTGGGAGGAAGACAGACCCTTCTGAGTCACACCCCCGGTGACCCACCTCCTCTCAAATCAGCTGTGCCTCCCCACAGGACATTTAGCTATAAACTCATCAGTGGATTAGTTCCCATGATCCACCACCTCCCAAAAGCCCACCTATAAGCATGAGGTTGTTAAAATGTTAATTCTCCCCCAGCCCCCAAAACACTTACGCACCTCTAACTGCAAAATGCATTTAGTCTATCTCTTTTTTTTTTTTTTGTACCGGGGATCGAACTCACCACCTTACGTTTGCCAGGCAGGTGCTTATGCCACTGAGCTAAATCCCATTTAGTCTATCTCTACAAGTTGCCAAAGCCTTAACAGTTCCAGCATTGCTGAAAAATCTAAGTCCAAAGTCTCCTTTGAGACTCAAGGCAAACTCTTAGTTATGAGTCCCTGTAAAAACCAAGAGTTAAACACTGCCAACACACAACGGCACAGAGTACACATTCCTGTTTCAAAAGGGAGGAATGGGGGAAAGAAGGAACGATGCCAAAGTAAGACTAAAACTCAGCAGGGCAAACATTACATGTCATAGTTCTGTGTCCGTCAAACTGGGACAAACTGTGGTGAGATGTGAACTTCGGAGAGCTTGGTGCCTGCCCCTACAGCCTGGCCCGTGGTTGTAGCGCCCATGGCATCTCTCTTGGGCTGGCTTTGCTCACTGTTTGCAGCTTTTCCGCAGACAGTTCACTGTCCGAGGGTCTCCACCGCACTTCTGGCTGCACTCACAGCTTCACATGCTGCCTTCTCAGGGGCACACTGCCTGACCTCCCTCTAGGTCTGCTCCTAAAATCTGGGTGGATGCCCTCCTGACCCCACAACTCTTACATTCTGAATGCACCTAAAACCTGCATCATGTGGAAGATGCCATGGTCCACCACCAGCTGGAACAGTCGCTGAGCACTTCCGCATCCTGCTGGTAGCTGCAGAGGCCTGGATGGCTGAGCAGGGTTAACTGAATCCTGGGCCATCAATTCCTTAAGGAAAGGCTGCTCCAACAGATGCCCGAGGGTGCACTTCTCAGAGCAAAGTCTTTCAGGCTGACACAATTAAGGGAGGGACTTGCTGTCCCAGCGATGCCCTCAAGCCATTTTTCCCACTGTCTTGCAGTAAAGTATTGGGTTTCTTTTTACCTCAGCTACTAAGCTGTCATCTGCTCCAACTTTGCAGGCCTCAACTTTATCTAAGCTTTGGTTTTGACCAAACTCAAAAAGTTTTTAACATGTCCCCACCAGCTTGAACCACCTGCGATAAGTTTATGACTGTCCCATCAGGCAGTTTGCTCTTTTTACTACTAAAATTAATGAAAAATCTAGAAATGGACCAAATCTAGTTAGTTGCTTGAATTTGAATCACTGCCCAAATACAAATTATTTGTATTTGTAATTTTTTTTACAACCTGTTATACATGAAGGTAGCTGATTTGTGCACAGTGCATGAAATATCATGTTTGGCTTTTTTTTTGGCCACAACAGCACTCATTTTTCACACAATTTTCAGTAATATTGTCTACATTGCTTGTATACATTGTGTACATTGTGTACACTGTGTACATTTCCTGTCAATCCTAAACAAGAAGGAAGTTTTTTCAAGTAATTTGCATCCGTGGCATTTCTTCGTGAATTAATAGTCTAACAATAATTAATTTTTGCCAGGGGTGGTGGTACACACCTGTAATCCCAGCCCTCGGGAGGCCGAAGCAGAAGGGTGACCGTAAGTTCAAGGCCAACACTGGCTACTTTGTGAGATCAATCAAGGTCAGCGTGAACTGCACAGCAAGACTCTTGTCTCAGAAAACCAAAAAAAAAAAAAAAAAAAAAAAAAAAAAAACCTCTGCCTGGGCCAGCGATATAGCTCAGTGGTACAAGTGCCTGCCTGACAAGTGTGAGGTCCTGAGTTCAATTCCTGGTAATGACAACAACAAAAAAATTTCCTCTGCCAGGTTAATTAGTCTTCGGTTCTTAATCTCAGTCTCCCTCACAATCTCAGGACAGCAACATAATGTAGACAAATTTTCTGGCAAAGTATAACACTCATGGCCAGGAGTCCAACTGCCAATGGAGTCTTTGTTCCCAAATGAGCCTGGTCATTTCCATCTGCTTTTTACCAGAATTCTGGTCTTCTAAGTTCTAATCAGAAACGTCCATTGAGTTTGGACGGCATTCTTGGGTGGCATCTCTGAACCTTTCCAAAGTTCTGTGAGCCAGTTCTAAAGGCTTCTGAACCACATGGTCAGTCACAGCAACAACCCCACTTCTGCTACCAAAACCAGTCTGATGTCTTTTCTCAGTGCTGACACACAATACTCAACCACCACAAATTAAAGGAGGAAAGGTTTGTAATTTGGTAAAAGTTTGCAGAAGTTTCAGTTCATTGTTAATTGGCTCCAAGGCTGGTCACCATGGCAGAGAAGGGTTGCTCATGGCATGACAGACAGCAGACAGACACCAAGAGACAAGGGAGAGCCAGGCGTGGTGCACATACCTGCAACCCCAGTACTCTGAAAGCTGAGGAAGGAGGACTGCCACAAGTTTGAGACCACACAGTGCAATCAAGGACAACCTTCACTACACTGGGAGACACTCTCTCAAAAAAATCAAAAGGAATGGGATAGACCCTTCCAGAACACACCCCAAGAGACACACCTCCTTGTGAATCAGGCTTTACCTCCCAACAGTGTATTCAACTATATACTCATCAGTGGATTGGTCCCAATGACTCAATCACTTCCCCATGAGCGTGAGGCTTTGGGAGAACATTTAGATAGAAACCATACATCCTCAAACCAAATTCTTAATTTGAATTCATTCACATTCATATTTTCTCCCTCCACCCCTAACAGTGCTGCAGATCAAACCCACAGCTTTGTCCACAGTAAGCAATCACTTTATCACTGAGGTACATCCCTAGCTCCTCGAGTAAGTTCAGATACGGAAAGCAGGAGACAAGCTGGTAGAGCCAACACCGATTCCCTTTCTTGATGAGCGCACTTGACTCACTATAGAACAAGGCAGTAAAGGTCCTGCAGTATGGCTGATGGACAACTTCTCACTGAACCAAGTGGAATGCAGTGACCAAGACTGCCTTTCTGAGGCGCGGTTACCTTTAAGATGGCCGGCATGGTAACATGTACTGAAAACGTCTCTGTGAAGAGCCTGTAGAGGGCTTCCTTCATGTAACACGACCTGTTCCTGTATCGGCTCAGTGCCTCAGAGATCTGGCTCATATTGGCTCCTCCCGCAACCTGAAAAACACAACCTTAATGGGTCTCACTGGGCATCCCCAAGTGGTCTGTTTTGAGTTCCCAGGGTTTCAAACAGTATCAACAGGTGTCCAATTAAGTGTCCCAGACTATTTAGGAGGTTCTCACTGAGACATAATTCCAAAAGATTAATTATTTCATTAACCTCATTTTTTACCTACACATCCAAAGAGATTAAGTGTGATGATAATTTAACAAAACAGTGAAGCAGTGGCATCACAATCAAATACAGAACCATTTTCCCACAGCTACGTTACACAGGCCAGGTGTAATGGCACACACCTATGATCCCAGCACTTGGAATACTGAGGCAGGTGGATCCTGCGAGTTCGAGGCCAACCAGGGCTACGGAAGTGAGCTCAAGCCCAGCCTCAACTGCATAGTGAAACCCTGTCTCAACAAGACAGAAAAAAACAAAACAGAAAAACTACATTATAGTTAAGACCTCAACTAAATGATGAATAACATGTAGATTTCTCAACAACCAATAATCATGAATGCGTATCTTTTCTAAGTACTCAAACAGAGGCTGGGGATTTAGCTCAGTGGCTTAAGTGCTTGACTGGTAAGTACTCAAACAGAAAAAATTATGGAAAAAGGCCTCATAAAATAATATGAAAAAGCAGCTGTGAGAAAGTCTTTTATTTACTTAGCATTATAATTTTTCCTTCCATCACTGAAGTATATATATCAGTCTATATAAATATTCAGTCTGAAAGGTATTGGCAATTGCCTTAATCTTTATCATCCCTACTGCCTCCAAACCCTCCCTGCCATCTTCTTTCCAAACCATAAAGTCAACAAAACGTTTAAGTAAAATTAGGCATGACCCAGGTTTCAGATTTATAATTAGTAAAAAAAAAAATAAAAAAAAAAAGATGGAAATGGCAGTAGGACAAGGGATGGGGGACAAGAATTCTACAAAGTCAAACTAAAAATAACCCCACTTGGGAGGCTGAGGCAGGAGGATTGCCTCAAATTCAAGGTCAGTCAGAGTTACACTACTGGGTTCAAGTCTGAACTGCATAGTCAAAGCTCGTCTCAAAGAAACAAAAGCAGGGCCAGAGATACGGCTCAGTGGTATAGTACCTGCCTGGCAAGCTTGAGGTTCTGAGTTCAATATCCGGTACCAAAAAAAGAAATTAGAAAATAAAAACCTACACATTTTAACTAAGAAAAAGTTAAAATGGAAGAAAATTACAACAAAGTATTTCAAACTTAATTATTCTCAAAATGCACTGTGGCATATAAAAGAAAACATGAACACCAAGATAATTAACGAAAGCTTTACTAACTCAAGAAAGAAAAAGATAAAACCCTATCGAACAGGCAGAGTTGAGCCAGATGTGATGGCACATGCCTATAACTCCAGCACTCGGGAGGCTGAGGCAGTAGGACCGCAGAAAGTCTGAGACCAGCCTGGGCTACAAAGTGAGCTCAAGGTCAGCCCGAACTGCATAGTGAGACCCTGTCTCAAAAAGACAAAAAAATTTTAAAATTTTTTTAAAAAATCACAGAGCAAGTTACAAGGTATATTCAAGGAAAGACAGATTTCCATAAAAATGTAGTAAAGGCAACAAAAGGAAAAGAAAAGTTTAAGCAGAGAAAACAAAAGATGAGTGTCAAAATGGAAGAAAGTTTAAGAAGATCCAACAAAGGCCAGGGATTTAGCTTGTAGCAAAGCACTTACCTGCCTGGCAAACACAAGGATTACTGGCACCAAAAAAACAAAGAAGGTCTAACATATTTAAAATTTGACGTTTTTGTTAAAAAAATGAACTACTTGAAACTATAACCCTAGAAAACTTTTCAAAACTAAGTCCCAGAGGCTAGGATTCAGGCAAGACAAAGCCAAAACCTCACAAATACTGGTGATAAAAACCCTCATGTAATTCTGATCTGTGGCACCACCAAAGGAAGGAAAAGGAGCCAGTGTGAAGGAGCTCTTATTACCAATATATGACGATTTGACTGCCAAAATAACTAAGGGCATAATGAATTCTACAGTACTGAAAACCACAGGAATCAATGAATCCACATGGAGTGCAGATTAAACACACAGATGAGAAGGTATTAAAATGGAGTAGGGGGCTGGGGATATGGCTCAGTGGTAGAGTGCTTGCCTAGCATGCACAAGGCCCTGAGTTCAGTCCTAAGTACCAAAAAAAAGAAAGCAAGCAAAGCAAAACAATAATGGAGTAGAATGTAAAGCTAGACATCTAAACATCCAAACATCTAAAGCTAGAGAGAGTACTGAGGTTAGAAAAAGCAACCACTTGGCAGTCATCACAGGAAAGGTCAGTTCAGGTAAGACTCATCAACTGAAGCCAGACAGAGTAGTACACACCTGTACTCACAGCTGTCATTGACGTGGGAGGGTGCCTGAGCCCAAAATCAAACTGGGAAAAATACTAAGACTCCATCTCAAAAAAAAAGGAAAAAACAAAAACCCAGAGCCATACCCAGTGCACACCTATTATCCCAGCTACTCAAGAGACTGAGGCAAGAGGATCAAATAGTCTAGGACAGTCTGGACTACTCAGCAAAGAACTATCTGCAAGTCAAAATTAACAAGGGGTAGAAATGTAGTTCACTGTAAGAGCAATTTAGCTTCTCTGTTTGATCCCCAGTACAACAAACAGGAAGGAAAAAAGAGAGATCATCAATGGGTGCCAGTTGTATATCAAAAAGTTTACTAAGATATTTGCACAATCTTCAAGTATCTTATGTAAATGATATACTGCTTGTTAGGTACTATTACCAAGCATCTCATGTCAACTATATATTGCTTGGAGAAACTGGACAATACAGTACTTAGATCATGTGATGAAAACTAGCAGCACTAACAACAGGTATTTACTGTGTGGCTCTGAATTTGACACTCTGGAAAGGGTCCTATCAGCCTGCATATGGTTTTTCAGTAAGTGATGAAGAATCTGAACCTGAACAGGACAAACGGCACACAAAGAACAATCTTTAAAAGAGGCAATAAACAAAGCTAATCTATGTCCCCCCCCCAAAAAAAAAATCAGTATCAAAAAGATAAAGATGGGGTGCTGGGGATTTGGCTCAATGGCATAAGCACCTGCCTTGCAAGCATGAGGTCATGAGTTCAATCCCCAGTACCAAAAAAAAATAAAAAAAATAAAGATGAAGGAATGGTTCTAGATTAAACTATAAGAAAATATGAAGAAGGAATACAATATATGATTCTGAGCACACAAAGTACATTACTGGGACAATCAGAGCGGGAACAGAGAGATTAGATTAAGGAAGGATTCTCCCAGGTTAAACTTCCTGAAGTATGGTAACTGTACAGCAGTGATTGAGACTAGTCTGGTGCTCGGGAATTACACCTAAGTGTTAAGGGATAAAAGGGACATGATACATGTAATCAGCTCTCAAATGGTTCTGAAAAGAGCTACATGTGCGTGTGTGCGCCAAGGCTACACTGCAAGTTGAAGGTCAGCCTAGGCTACACAGTAAGTTCAGGGTCAGCCTGGACTACACAGTGATCACCTGTCTCTAAAAAGAAACAAACCCAAAGTGGATACACTCTAAAGTGTATGGGGTGGGGGTAATCACACGGTGTCAGAGTTGAAGAAGCAGCGAAGGATGTGCCAAGGCTGGAGCTTCTGCACTGTCTGCTCCTTCATGAGCGCCCTGCAGCAGATGCCAATACAGCGAAATTCACCAAAGGGACCCTTGCTGTCTCCCATCAATGGACCATGTACTACTTCCCAGCAAATGAAAATACGCCTGGTTTTTATTACTAATGGTAGCCTTCCCACCCACTTTAAGTGCATTAAGTCCACGTTGTCCCTTCTTTTTGTTTTGCTAGGTTTTGGCTTTGTTTTTTTTGAGACAGGGTCTCACTATGTAGCTCAGGTTGGTCTTGAACTCACTTTGTAGCCCAGTCTAGCCTCAAACTCTGGACCTTCCTGCCTCGGTCTCCCAAGTACTGGGATTACAGGCATGTGCCACCACGCCCAGCACACTGTCCATTCTTCTTCTGGGTGCAAGAAATAACATGTATTTGGATGTTGCCTTTGGTTTTCCAAAGCCGTAATAAAATATCCGAAGCTGGGTAATGTATAAAGAAAAGGAGTTTATTCAGTTTAAGGCTATGGATGCTCAAGAAGATGGCACTTGCACCTACTCAGCCCTGGAAGGTTCATCTAGCTGTTACGTGCAGCTCGTATGAAGAGATACCACAGGGCAAGACAGGAAGCCAGAGGGCAAGGAGCATCTAGATATATTCTTTTCTCATTTTCTTTCTTACAGTATTAGGAATCAGACCCAGGGTCTTACGCCTGCTAAGCAAGTATTCCGTTACCAAGGTCCATCTTAACCCTTGAGACATTGGGGGGGGTGCACTGAGAGAGGTCTCACTGGGTAACACGGCCCAGATTAGCCTTTCATTTACCATCTTCTTGCCTAACCTTCCCAAGTGCTGGGATTACAGGTTTGTGCCACCAAGCCCAGCTCCAAAATGGTTCATTTTGAGACAGAGTTTTGCTACGCAGCCAATGATGGCCTTGAACTTGGAGTGACCCTCTTACATCAGTCTCCTGAGTGCTAGGATTACAGATGCGCACCACCAGACCCAACTTCAAAACATTTTTAAACGCTCTTTTAAAAAATGCTTTTTGTCATACTTTGGCCAACAAACAGTGCTAGCCACGTATCATAATGATCATCTGGCTTGTCAGTTATATTCAGGTCCCCAAGCTCATCCTTGGGAATCAAACCCAGGGCCTCATGCAAGCCAGGCAAACGCTCCACTACCGAGCTATATCCGGCCCATTCTAAATTTACCTTTTAATAAGAAAGAAGTAAAGAGCACAAGTTTCAGTCACGAAAACACGGACACAGATTTTAGCCCACGATTTAACAGTTAGCTGCACGATTCTAAGTAGAGCGTTTGCTTCCTTTCCTCATCAGCAAAACTGGAAGTTAAAGAAGAAAGCAGTGTGGACAGCATGCAGTGAGCCAGTGACAGACATAACTAATTAGCACAGACTAGGAGACCGAGGCAGGCACTGCATCTTAATGTCAGTCCATAACTTATCATATGGTAAGTGTATCAGAATTATTAACTATTACATATCTCTTATTAACTAATACCAAGCACAGATTCCTGTACACAGCCAGAATTCAATCATGTGCTGAACAAATGAAACAAAACTTATTTTAGGTAAAAACAAACCTTCAAGCCCTGCTTTGTAGTGAAGAAGTCAGAGTAACCAGCATCTGTAGCCAAGAGTCCCACGAACTGCACTGCAGGCCGCTGCTGTATGAACTGTTCCACAGCTCTATCAGTGATGTGGCTGCTCCCAGAGAGGTCAAGGGACACAATCTCAGGCAAGATATCCTTTTGCTGCAGCAAGTAAGAACCCAGGTCTGACCTGAGTTGCTTGTGACCAGAAATATCTAGGTGACGCAGACATTTAAGTTCTTTCATGACAGCAAAAATCTGGGGTTTGGTCATGGTCAGGCATTTCAGATAGTGCATGGTGAGGGATTTGAGTCGGTCCTTACAGGTGAGCAGTGCAGAGATGTCGGTTACCTGAGTATTAGAGATATCCAAGTTTTCCAGGCTTGGTAACTGAGAAACACTGGCCAGATCTTTACTGTAAAAGCAAACATTGAAAACGCTTAAGGTGCGAAGGCCAGTGAGCTGACCAAAGGAAGGCAGTCCAGAATCGCGAGGGACACTGGTTGAGCCTAAGAGGAGACACCGGAGGTTTTGCTGGATCCAGCTGCTGCTGCAGAGCCCCCGTATGATGTCCGGGATCGGAAGGTCAGAGTGCACAGCAGTGGCATCCACTTCAAGCAGCTTGTGATGGCAGAAGCAGTTCACGAAGGCGGGGGCAGAGATCTTCGCTCTTTGGATGTTGGCCAGCTTCAGGCTCATCTGGCTGCCTTGGAAAATGCCTGCTGTCTTGTCAGTCAGCTTTCCTGTGAGAGGACACAACCAGTTCGCACTGACTACTGGAGCTTATGCCTCTCCAGGAACCACTCGGGGCTGAAGGAGGACAGATGCTGTGTGCTGCCCATAATCCCAGCACTCGGGAGGCTGAGGCCAGGACGGCAAGCTTAAGGACAGCCTGGGCAGCTCAGTGCAAGTCTCAAAACCAAAACCAAAAAGTCAAAAGGAAACTATTGCCCCCCAAAAACTTCTACAGTACTTAATGAATCTCTGCAAAGAAAAATGTTCTGTGATCATCACAATCACAAAAACTGACCAGCCACATTTCATAAAATCCATAAAGAAAACAGGGAGCTGAGGCAGGTGAATCACTGTGAGTTCAAGGCTAGCCTGGACTGCAAAGCAAGACCCTGTCTCAAAAAACCAAACAGAAGAGAAGATAGGGAAAGACCAAAAACAAAAACAAATCTGACCGAGCATTTATACCTGATATCCAACTGACAGGAGATACTGGGATCAGAGAAACGTGTCAGAATCCAGAGCACAGTTAAACAATGGCAAAAGCCTGAGTGTGTGAAATTCTATGGAACACGTGACCAGTTTCTTTCAAAACATACATTTGCACCACGCATATAGCTCAGCAGCACAAATGCCTGCCTGGCAAGTGCAAGGTCCTGAGTTTGATTCCTAGTACAAAAAAAATGAAAAATAAAAAAAATACATATGCAATACATATATAATAAATTTATTGCAAAATTATTAGAGAAAGAGGCCTACTGAATAAAAGAGTTTTAAGGCTAATCGTTCTTATTTCCAGTAGGTCTAGGGTTTAGGGGACCCTAGGCTCACCCTCGCCAGGCTTGGCTCTCTCCCAGCATAGAACAGAGGAAGAGCAGTCAGAGAATATGAGTGCAAAACCAAAGTGCTTCATTACAGGTGTTGCAAGAGGAAGCAGCTCAAGTCACTCTGGAAGTGGAGGTGCCCAGAGCTGGGTCGCTAATGAATTTGGGGCTGCAGTCCTGTTTTATGTCTTACAGGCCCAGTCTCTACCCCTTCCAGGGGTCCTTCCAAGGGTCACTCCTTGACTGGTTACTGAACTTGTTGCTAGGGGGCTAGGTTTGGTAGGCTAATAGGAGGATATTGAGGGGAGAAATAATCTACTTAAAGAGGCCCTTAGGTGGGACAGTGTAACTACACAAAATGAGTGTCAAAACCACAGGACATCAGCTTTGGCTCCTTGCTGAAACGCTGAGACTATTTCCTTTCCACCTTTTACAGGGGCTCAGCACCCTAATCTAACCCTAAGTAAGGGTCCCAACTAGCCCGATGGGGTGCTGGTCAGTGTAGTATGTGTTCAGCACACGTGAGGGCCTGGCTGCAACCCCCGGGACAGAGTAAGTCTTCAGGCTGCCACACTGCCACACGCCAGACTCCCAGCTACTCAGGAAAATGACACAGGACTGCTTGAGCCCAGGAGTCCGCGGCTGTCCTGGGCAACACGGCGAAACCTCATCTCGAAACAATCAAAGACAAACAGTCCCAGGACTACAAAGAAAGAAAAAAGAAGGAAAACAAACAAACAAGGGCTAGAGACACAGTTCTATCTTTCTTTGGTATACATGAGGATCTCTGTTTGATCCCTGGGAATACTAAAAAAAAAAAAAAGGAATAAGAATGGATTCATTCCCAGCCAACATCACAGGATAAAAAGAAGAGCAACCCAGGACCAGATGGCTTCACAGGTGAATTCCACCAAACACTTACAGAAGAACTAACATCGATACCTTATATATGACTGAATAGTCATATATATGACTATATATTACTTCTTGAATTATTTTTCAATAAAACTGAAAATCATGAATCTCAGCTATTTTGGAGACTCAAGCAGGAATATTACAAGTCTGAGGCCAACCTGGGCCACTCAGCTAGACCTTATTTCAACGTAAAAAGGGCTTGTGGTTTAGCGCAGTGATTGAGCATCCCTAGGTTCAACTGCCAGTACTGAGGGGGAAAAAAAAGAGACAGAAAAGGAAAAAGAAGGAAACTCAGTTTCTAAGACCAGCATGATACTGATATCAATACCAGACAAAAACAAAAGAAAAAAAGAAATGCACAGACCATTATCTACTCTCAGAAGATTTTTAAAAGGGATGGGGGTGCGGGCATATAGCTCAACAGTGTAAGCACCTGCCTGGCAAACGCAAGGTCCTGAGTTTGATTCCTGGTAAGAAAAAACCAAAAAAAAAAAAAAAACCCAAAAAACAAAAAACAAAACAAAACAAAAAACCAAAAAGGGGTGGCAATGTGGCTCAGTGGTAAAGCACATAGGTTTAATCCCTAGTACCACACACAAAAACAAAATACAAACACCAAATGCAACAGTATGTTAAAAAGATCATTCACCATGATCGAACTGGGACTCATCCATGAATTCAAGGATGGTTCAACACAAGCAAACCACTTAACATGATATAGCACATCAACAGAACGAAAGACAAAAAGACAGGATGCAGAAAGGGCATTTGATAAAATTCAACATTCCTAAGAAATGTTCATCATCATTAGTCATGAGAGAAATGCAAATTAAAACCACACTGAGATCCCATCTCACTCCAGAAAGAATGGCCAGGATAGAAAACACTACCAACAACAAGTGTTGGAGAGGCTGTGGGGAAAAAGGAACTCTTCTGCACTGTTGGTGGAAGTGTAGACTGGTGCAGCCACTGTGGAGGTCAGTCTGGAGATTCCTCAAAAAGCTGGGTATGGAAGTCCCATTTGACCCAGCTATTCCGCTTCTAGGCATATTCTCAGAAGAACTGAAAACATCATACCACAGTGATATATGTGCACCCATGTTTATAGCAGCACAATTTGTAATAGCCAGATCCTGGAAACAACCTAAGTGCCCATCAACTGAGGAATGGATAAAAAAGTTGTGGCATTTTTACACAATGGAGTACTACTCAGCTGTAAAGAATGATCACATCGAGATATTTATAAATAAATGGACACGACTTGAGACCATTCTCTTAAGCGAAATAAACCAAACTCACAAGGGTAAATACCAGATAGTCTCCCTAATATGAGAGTTGATAAGAGTATATAAGACTTTATGGTAAGCATGAGGCCCCATCTCATAGCTTTGAAGCCTTTCAATGTTTTCAATCATCAGTTGGATTTTATTCTGTTTTGTTTGACTGTATCATGTGTGATGATATGAACAGCTGTTTTGAAGAAAACAAAACATATGACACCTATTGCTGATTTAATATCATCCTTCTTAGAAGTCCTACCATGCTTCTGTTGTTCTACTACCATTGGTTCTATCTATCACATTGTGTCTTATTGGGATTTGAATATGTGTGATAGTTTAAACAAAATTTTTCTATCGAAAATGAGATATTATAGTACCCATTGATCATTTTCTGTTATGCAGTTCAGAAAGCCCTATAATTCTTTCACTCTATGCATGGCTTTATACTACTGGTTGTTTGATATTATTGTATTTGAAACTATGCTCAACTATAGCAGAGTAAGTGATATGGTGTTAGCTACTGTTGATGTCCGGTTGTCTTAATGTAAAGTACTGTGTTTCCTATGTTGTCCTGTTCTGATCTGCTCTGTACTGCCCTCTTTTGTTTTATTCTCTTTAAAATTAAAAATTAAAAAAAAATTCAACATTCCCTTATGAAGAATACTCTTAACTAGCTGGGCACGGTGGCACAGCCCTGTAAGCCCAGCACTTCCTGAAGCACTTCAGCACTTCCTGAAGCAGGAAGGTCACCCCAGTTCCAGGTCAGCCTGAGTTACACACTGAGTTCAAGCTCGGCCTGAACTACTTAGTGAGATCATATCCTCCCAAAACAAAGCAAAAACACTGAACAAATCAAGCATAGAAGGAGTATGCTTGAATATAGTAAGTGCAATATTTAATAAGCCAACAGCTAATGATATTGACTAGAGAAAAGTTGAAAGCTTTTTCTCCAAGACCTAGACCAAGACAACAGTGCTTTTTTTTTTTTTGGTACCAGGGATTGAACTCACAACCTCAGGCTTACCAGGCAGGCACTTGAGCCACTGAGCTAAATCCCTGGCCTAACAGCGCCTATTCTTATTCAACATTGTTCTAGAAGTAAGTTATAGCCAAAATAATCAGGGAAAAGGAGGAAATGAAAAGCATTTAAATTGTAAAAGAAAGAAGTCAAATTATCACTGCATATTTACATATAGAAAACCCCAAAGACTCTGCCTAAAAAAAAAAAAAAAAAAAACTATAAGAACTAACACACAAATTCAGCAAAGCTGCAAGATATAAAAATCAACATTTAAAAACCAGTATAATTTTTCTGGTCTCAAACTTGCAATGACCCTCCTGCCTCAGCCTCCCAAGTACTGGGAT
>PVJX010031178.1:0-21429 GCA_004027295.1 Dolichotis patagonum
TTTTTTTTCTAACAACCTCAAATATAGGAGTAATTATATGTTAAATGTTTTCATGGCAATATTTATGAAATGTTTCCATACCGTAATATTCCCAGCTGGAGACTGGAGCCACTGCTATTCCACATTTAAAAAGACCAGTGCCAGATGCAAGGGTCAGTGATGAAACATAACCTCCATAGGACTGTGGAGACAGTTACATGTCAGTACCAGAATTACTTTCAGAAGATCCTCCATACTTTCATAACAGTGCTACTGCAAGTCAGTACTGATGGGATCAAGGGCACATGCACAAAGGTAAATTAAATGTCGATCTGACACCTTTGACAGCAAGCTCCACCAGTAGTTTCATCCATAATAGACCAGAAATAATTGGTGTGCTAATCTGAATAGACTTTCCAAAACCAGGAGAGTATTAAGAGCCAGATGTAATTATAATTCTTCTACTAAAAAATAAATGTCTTCTTTTCATCTACACCTTTCCAACTAGGACCTTGCTAAAACAGAAACAGGATTCTACTTGAGAAGGATGCATAAAAGAAAGAATTATTCCCAAAATGTAAATATAAGTCATTTTCTACAGTTTACAAATGGCCTGTGAGGCAGAACTTATATTGATATGTTTACTTATTTTCACAACAAAACACAAAAAGAAGGGGGTGAGAACCTTTTAGAGATTTTAAGGCACAGTCAGAAATTGTGAATTCTGTAGTTACATATTCTATTTTGAAGACTTCTGAGATAGTAGCTCAAAAGAGAAAAATATCATTGAGATTTTAAAAAATCTTTTATTTCTTCCTATAAATTTAAGAAAAGCAAAGAAATACAAAAGGAGATTCATAGTGTAGAATTAGTAGCAGGTTTAGCTCTCATAGGGATCTTTTCCCCAAGGAATCAACAGAAATGGGACCCTTGTAGCAGAATTTCCATTTTACTTAGATGTTTGAACCTTTTCCTAATTATAGAGTCACAAACAGGGCATCTCGGTGAGGCTGCCTGTCTTCCTGGAATTCAAATTTGGCCCGTACAGACCTACTGGGTGAGAAGTGTTCCTCCTAGTAACATGGTTAAGCAATCTTCTGGAACATGAATCAAGAACAATGTGTGCAGTAGATCATGGAGGAATTTTCAGTGATTTTTTCTTCCTTTGATACAAGAATATCTATAGACCTCAAAAGGAAAGTGTGTGACATCCCCACTAAAACTACACCTGAGTTTCAGGTCATACACCCCAAAGTTTAGGAACAACTTTCCTCAGATTATGATACCTTGTATCTTTTTTTTTTTAACCTCAGAAAAGACACTCTTTGAAAAAGGAGAACAATGAAAGCAAGGGAGCAAAAGAAGAAGACAAAGACTGACAGACAGACAGACACAGACAGAAGGCGATGGCAGCAGGTCAGTGGCCAAGGTCGACCTTTAATCTGTGAAACGCAGGGTGGAAGAATAAGCTGCAATCGTGTTGAATTCAGCAGTTAAATGAAGGATCCTCTAACTGGTTTACAGTTTCATGTTTCCAACTCTGGGGAATTTATTGAAGGCCGTTGGCTGCAAAATACAGAATAAAAGAGGCGGCTCCAATTATACCACGGCCTCTTTTTATTATACTTGGAGGAGAACTAAGCCATGTTTTAATAGGAGAAAATTATATTTTAAAAACAGAAGGAACATTTGCGTTTGAAAGTCATTTTGGTAAGTGAAAATTTTCTATCTCATTCAAACTTTCACTTATAAAAATAATTTGTTTTGATTAGTAGGTTAGCAAGAACTATTCCTAAAAGGGAAGGGATTTCCTTCTTTTTTATTTTAAATTTAAATAAGAGTAAACTTAAGGCCTTTAGAAAATGACTATTGTTCATAATTTTATTGGAAAAGAATATTTACCAAAAATAAAAACACTAGGTCTTGCCTCTTCTCTTCAATGCCCCCGAGCAGAAAATAGCATGAAGTGAGATTGGATGCAGAACGGCTTTACATATAGTAAAAGAGTTTCTTGAACATTTCTGTTAAAAATCTTAGGAATTATTAATATGTATAGGCTCAGAGATTAAGTGTTAGTGCTGTATTTAAATATAATCTTGCTGTTTTCATAATGAATACAATTTTTTCCCTAGAATTTATTAGGGCAAAAGCTACTGTATTTGTAGCACAATAAAAGAAGGCTATGATTTAAATTTCCAGGCAGCTTGGAAAAGCTGTTCCTAGCTCATGCTGACTTTTTTATGCTCTCCCTTGAGTGGGGCTCCCAGCCTGAGTGGGTGACTGCAATAGGCAAAGAACCCACAGAGCAGATTGGCCTTAAGAATTCTAGAACTGTGTCCCTTGCACTTAGATGCCTTGCCATTTTGTTTAAATGAAGGATGTCTTTAAAAACATTCTTAGAATGATGCAGAATTTTGAAAGAGGTCTTATGGAGGATTCTTATATGAGCCATTATGCACACTGGGACATTTTATCTACAGACAGTAATAATAACTAGTTAACATTTTTCTGACCAAGCTTATTGCACTGGTCTTTTGGGGGCCCACACAATCTGTCTCCCTTCTCCTCCCTCACACCTCCTCCACCTGTCTCTTCTTATTTCTCATTGGCTCCCCTCATGTTCTTTGAATTCTCCAAGCATTATCTAGCCTCAGGACGTTTGCAAATGCTGAGACCTTCTGCTCCATGTTTTTTATTCAGAAGACAGTATGACTCACTTCCTTTTTTCTAACTCAAATGTCACCTCAAAAGAGCCTTCTCTGATCTAGTTTAAACTTATACTCTGCACCCCTCCTTGTTTTGTTTTACATTTCTCTGTGGCATTATCACCATTCCACATTCTATAGTTTACTTATTTATATTGCTTGTTGTCTTTGTCCTCAAAGATTTCAAGCTCTGTGAGAGTAGTTTTATGTCTTGCTAATAAATAAAACTCCAGCATTGAGGATCTGGACTAGCACAGAATAGGGATAGAATTCGTATTTGTTGAATATATGACTTTGCTATGGACTCATGTAATCCTCACAGTGCCCTGGCAAGGAAATGATTGCTGTGTTTCACAGTGAGGGAACTGAGGCTCAGAACGAATGTAGAGTGGCTATGGGCTCAGTAAGCAGAACTGAGGCTTCAACCCAGGACACCTAACTCTACAACTCAGGGAATTTCTCCTGTACCCTTACACTAGGGCATCTTCTTCGAAGGGAAATGATATAGTCTGATATAGTCTCTTGCAAGGGCAATTCTCCTCCTTTTACGTTGATGATCAGGCACAGCAATTCAAATTGTGGATAATTAGTCAGTGGAAGAGAAAGGAACTAAGATTAAATAATTAACTAATGCTTATTCAACACCGCCTGGCTAGGTCTATATTAACAAAGCAAAGCCCTTAAATAAGGCTGTTTTTCTAATAATTTAGGCAAAAGCTCACAGCTCTACAATTGTCAGAATGATTGTTTCAGTTTTTCATTCCATCCAGGTTTTTAACAATTTTAGTATTTTGGGTTAGATAGTTCTTTGTTGTAGGGGCTTTCCTGCATTGTGGGGAATTTAACAGCCTTCCAGGCTCCTATCTCCTAGATGACAATGACCCTCCCTCAGTGTGGCAACCAGAAAGGATTCCCGACATTGCTTAATGCTCTGAGGACAAATCCACCCTACATTTTAGGCACCTTGGTGGTCACATAATAGATATTTAATAGCAACCTAAAAGCCAGGCTACTGGGTTTTACTTTATTTGAGCCAGGAAAATGAAAGGAGAAGGTGGAATTACCTCCTTTCCCTTTTTGGTCTGGATAATGGAGAAACATGTAGGATTTTTCTTACTGACCAACTGATTCTGAAAGAAGTTGTTAAGTTAAACATGATGTATCATGCAGACCACAGAAATAACAAACATTTCATGACAACAGATATTTTCTCCCTAACATGGAATACATTAATAGCAAAATAACCCTTGTGAGCTTCATCAGTGTCTTCCCTTTTTTGCCTCCAATTTCTAATATGTTCCTGCTTATTAGTTTGTAAACAAACAATCAGGGCTATGGCATTTTTCCAATCTCTAGTTCACTAGCTTAATTTAAGTGTTTGCTATCCACACCCAGTTCTATCCCCTGATCCTTCCTCTTCCACCATCTTAGCCAATCTCCACTCTCCACCTAGAAACATCTTTCTAAAATACCAATACCACTCCTTATTGCCTTTAACAGCACTTTTTCTATAAGTGTCCATGTCTGTGTATTTAGGTATGAGTGAGAAATAAATTGTGGAATTACATACTTCTTATAATGTTGTGTTAAGTAAATTTAACTGCTTTCATTACTTTTCTTCCATTATACCTATATACACTATTGCAAAACATTAATGATTTACTAAATTACTAGACTTGGAATTGGCTATTCCTAAAAAATCCAGTGCTAGTAGGACACACTTTTGGAGAACACTGACTTATAGGATTAAATTCAATTTAAATAACATCATAGATGTTTGACATGGCCATATATTATGCTAAACATTTGAAAAACAAAGGCAAGAAAAGATAATCCATTCCATTGATGAATTTGCAGTCCTATAAAGAAAAATATAAAAAGCTATTAGAATGCAAAGTCAAACCTGAGTTGAGTCTTAAACAGCAAGTAGGAGTTTTCCATTTTGGAAGGAGAAAGAGGTAGAGAAGAGAAGAAGCAAGTGGCATGGATGGACATTGCAGGTGTGAGGAACTGCATGGAAAAACAATATGGTAAATGTTGTACTTTTAATGACAATTTTGCTTACAACATTGGCACTTGTGAGGGCAAAACACAGGGTTTATTAAGAAACAATTGCATTGGGCTAGGGATTTAGCTCAATGGTGTAAGTACCTGCCTGGCAAGTATGAGGTCGTAAGTTCAACCCCTGGTACCATAAAAAACAAAAAAAGAATTGCAATATTTTAAACAGGTGCTACCCAACCTATAGTCCATGGACCAAACCATTAGTGCAACACAGAATCTTGCTATATAAAGAATGCAAACCTGAGCCCCACCCCCCTACATCAGAGTCTCTGGTGGCAAGGCCCTGGCAGCAATATCTTAACAATCTCTTCACATGATGTTCATGCATCTGAAGTTTGAGAAGATCTGATCTAAATGATGTATGAAGAAACTCGAAAGCATTGTTAATGGGAGTGGCAAGAACTTAGATGTCTGCAGGTAGAAGGGACAGAATTTACTAACCAACAGAATGTTGGAATTCAAGAGAGAGAGGTTGAAAAACAGCTTTGATCTTTCTAATTTGGGTGAGAATAAGAGTGTGGTGGGGCCTTTAATAGCGATAATGACTCGCTTTAAAGTTTAGTTTGGAGTAAACTAAGCTTGAAACGCATGTAACTTTTGCAAGAGATGAACAGGAAACATTTGAAATGTGAGCTTAGAAGGATGGATGTTCATGGCAGGGATCTGGTGATCATCATTATCTTTGAACCCACAGTCTCCCTAGAAAAATGGGGATTCAAGGCCAGATGCAGAAACAAACTGACATTTAAAGAACTAATGGAGCATAATTATCATAGATATACAAAACAGTAAAAAGAGAGAGGTGGCAGAGTCACGCACAGAGTCTACTTTCTTTTATGTGGCTGAAAAGGTCCTTGTTATCTGGCCACCTGTCCATATAAACTCATATTCTACATCCTCCTCATGATTATTTAGGCTTGTCAACTTTCATATAATCCTGAGCAGCCTACACATGCCTTGCTAACAAAAAGTTAGCTCAGGACCTTGACAATATGGTCTTTGCTGTACCTGGAATATCTCGATATTAATTTACCTCTGCCAATCTCAAGTACTAATTTATTTCTGAATTCTCTCTTAACATCCACAGCTATAATTAATTACTCTTCTCGCTGTATTTCTCCATCTAAGTTACAACTCTCTTAATACTTAAAAAATTGTTGATCCATAGTCTTTCTATGGTGTTTTTCCCCACGAGAAGGTTAGTTATACTTCTTTACCTACCCCTTTATCCTCTAAATATTTCACTAAAAGACCTATTGTTAGCCAATGAAAACTTATACAAATGAAAAAATTAATGTGTCAGTGGTAAGACAGATAGATTAATAAATGTGAACCAGTCTAAAACCTGAACAACTAATAAAAGCAGAATGGTTTTAAAGTCTTTTCTATCATCCATTTGCATTGCCAATTTAGGGTCTGCTCAGGTATTGAATCCATTGGCAGTTTACTTACTGCTTTTTTCTCCCAAGGATTCTTTCAAAAGCCTACTTTACAATCATTGCCATGTGGGAAGTAAGCTAAAAGGAGGAAAATAAGACTATGTCTTTCAGTGGAATTTGGAAAGTAGATGTGGTAAGAATCTCTTATTGAAGAATGTCAGTTGATACGGATATACTTTGGGGTGATGAGTAGGTTCTTTAAATCATCCCACATAAATGGTTATCTACCAAACTAATATGTAGGGTGTTCTATAAATGAAATAAAAAGTCTTACATTATGGTTATTTCAGTCTTTAGTAGAAACAACTACTAAAGATTCTATATACAAGGGCTAATAAAAATACAGTATGTGCTCAAATTAAAAAAAATTACTGCAAAAGACATACTGTCATTAATGCTTCTCATTTTGAACACATTTATCCCATTATTCTTTTTTGTTGTTGTTGTAAAGCAAGGTATGGCTTTGTAGTGCAGGTTGGTCTTGAACTCATTATGTAGCCCAAGTTGGTTTTGAAATGGTGATTTGACTGCCTCAGCCTCCCCAGTGCTGGGCTTACAGGTACCTCAATAACATCTGGCTCTTACCCCATTCTTCTTGCCATTTTCTTAAGCAGTTCTGAAAGTCTTTACTAGATGTGATCAAAAATAAAGTGAGTGCAGCTTCTTATTGCCATCCAACAGAAAAGCAGGCTGATAAAATTATAACAGTGTGTCCTCATCCACCACATTCGGGAATCTGGCACCTTGGGCCTTCTGACTCTTCTCCAAAGTCAAAATGGACGTGAAAAGTGGGCATTGTTTCAACTGGTTCAGGACACTGAGCTAATCAGGACAGTGCACCTAGGTTTGAAAGAGGGCTTCCAGTTCCCTTCAGAAACTAGCAAGAGCGATAGAGTAATTGTGCTTGGAGCAAAGTGAAATATTTTGAGAAGGATTAATGGCAGTGTGTTTTACTGTAATAAACAATTAAACTTTCACTGTTGTTTTTGATAACAACTGTTAAGTGTTCGGTTTGAAATGAGAATCTTTCAGTGATTTACTTTAGGAAATTTCATTAAAATGGATGATAAAAAAGGTCTTACCTGAAATATTTCACTACAAAAATATTTCATTTATTTCAACCCATTTGATTTTCATTCTGTTTAGATATTTAACATTCAATAGTTTTAAGAAGGACCAAATGGCTCGAAGTAATAACTTACTCCAAATTTGTAACAGCCCTCATCTGGTCACTGGGCTGAGAATTGAGCTGAATTCTGCAGATTCCCTTCAATACTGGGTTTCATTCCCTCTGTCTTGTGCAGGCCGCTTTCAGAGAAAACAGCCAAGAAAAACAACCCAAGTACAACGGGCTGCAAATTGACTTGCAAATGTACAAATGCAGACCAAAAAGTGAAGCAGGAAAACTTCTCTAAGGGTAATTATCATAATTTATAATGGACAAACTGTTTCCAATATTTCTCCAAACTTTCCAGTGACTTCATTGGATATGACAGAGAATTGTTGCCACTTTTCTGTGCCTCTATAGGTCCTTAAACTTGGGAAAACATGAAAGGCAAATAGTATTTCTCTTTGGTTAGCACAAATTAGTAGGCCTATTAAAATGATCTGATTGCCATGGAGAGACTTGTGTGACAGGGAAAAAGAACTCTGATAGGTTGGATACGACTGCACTAGGATAAGTAACAATGCACATTCTAAAAGTTTCTGTAGTGCAGTTCTGCATAAAAATGAAACAGAAGATATATCTAAGTTTAAAATGACAAAGGTTATTATACTTCTGATGAGTGCTGTTTAATTAAGTGTGTTATAATTTGGTATCAAAAATTAAATAAAATTTTGTCAATTATGAGTTAATTGGCTGAACAAGGGAGAAACTGAATAATGGGGGTGGGAAACAAGTACTTAAAACCACCATTTTGAAGCCCAAATTATCCAAACTGACTGTTTCCACTGACAGATTAAATTATGTTTCAACATTAACATTTCATGAGAAACTTTATAAGCGAACACTTAGAAAATGATGACTGCTGAACTGAATAACAGGCTTAAAACATATAAAACAACTCACCCAGCCCCATATGGCTATTCTTTTTTCATCAATGAAACCCATTTCTATGAATTTTCTAAAGGAAAAGAAACAAATTTTTAGAATTTTAAGTGTGTACACATGACATTTACTTCATTACACAAGCATATTTAATCCAAAAACTTAATAGAAATGCTACATTTTCTTTGTTTAAACACATGCATAATAAGGCTGCATTTACAAATAATTAAAATAATATTACCATGTTTTCTGTAAAGGTTAAAAGGATCCCCTTGTACATTTATTGAGTCGTGACCTTAGCACTGCAAACCTGGTGTCCTAACCTTGTTGGGTGGGTTACCTGAGACTAGCGCATAGTAATGTAAGATTAACAGCCCTATTGGGTACAGCTATATTCCTAAATTCTTGACTTTTGGAAAGAATTTTAGTTTTGTTGGTGTTTTCAATATTAATTCCTTATCATCTTTTTTGCTTAGTTGGTGATAAACATCATTTCAGCTTTAGACATGTTTCATATTTAGATACCTTCAATTCATAGTGTGGACAGTTGCACGCATCTTTTAAAATATAGAAATGATTCATTTTTGCTCTATCACAGAAAAACTTCTATTTGAAAACTACTTTGAAAATAAATGTTCTCTTAGAACAAATGTTCATGAGAAAAATAACCTTTAAAAAGTCATGGGTAACCTTCCAAGTCGATATAAAACAAATATTTTAGGCTAGTTTATAACAAGTCCCCTAATGGCAGGTGATGTAAAGAAAATATGGTTTATTTGGGGCGATGATTTGGTAACTATTCTACTCAGAGAAATAGAAGCAGCATTTGGAAGAAGCAGCTGAAGCGCTGGATGAACAACTGTAAGGGACGGAGAGGAGGAGAGCAGCGAATAACACCGGTCTGGAAAAATGCCGTGGTTTTGTTTCCTAAATCAGGTGCTACCAGTGCCCTTCTTCATCCGTTCTTCTCCAGCAGCAGAACTAAGATATCTTCATTAGTTGCTTCTTAAAAGGATTTTACAGCAACCATCTCATTTCACTCATTGCATTGATTCAACTTGCACGTTTCTGATGCACGGAGGAGTTGGGCAAGTGCCCGGGACAAACAGATGGGAAGAGGCCCCGTTAGTCACAGCTTACCCGACACTGATTCTGAAGGACACTGAGGAGTGTACATGGAAGAAATGTAGTAGCAAATGGAGACTTGCTACCTGTGATGCAGCTCATGGTAAAGCCGAGCACATGGGAAGCACATTGTGGCCCTTCAGCTATCCCTCCATAAACTCCAAAAACCCAGTGAAACGAGAGAAGGTTCAGTTTCATGTTAAAAATGTCTTGCTGCTAGAGATTGAAGATAGTTCTGAGCCATAAAACCAGTCGTGATTTTATGATCTCCCAGAAGCTAGCAATCACACTGCTTGCATCTGGGATAAAAAGCAAATAACAGGTGATACATGAGAACAGGAAATTCTTTACAGCTCCCTTCCTAGGTTTATTCTGAAGGGATGACATTTGCAGGAAATGATAGTGCAATAGTTAACATGGAAATGACACATTAACACTTAATGTGGCAGAACTAGGTTAAAGGTTAGCTAGATAATCTTCAGCACTTTGTGACCAGCAAGGCCCTATAAAATTCACTTCCCTATAAATTTCACCAAATTCTGAAAATCTTCCAGGAAGTTTATCAAAAATACTATTGATACTATAGTTAAAGCAACACAATATAAGTAACAAATGAATTGGATGCTTTGCTAATTTCAGAAGTGAATTGAATCTTTTAATTTTCTCCCATAAAAATGATTGTAGGCAAAAGTGAACTGCGAATCCTACTGACCAATTACTGTCCTATTTTAGGAATGTTTATATAGATTCTATCTGTAATAGTATGGTCAGTTATTTCTTCTCATATAATTCTTCATCATTAATTCTTAAGTTGTGAAAAATTAAAAGCTGTAGGAATGTCAAAAATCTCAAATAGCCGGGGATTTAGCTCAGTGGCATAAGTTCCTGCCTAGCAAGCCTGTGGTGGTGAGTTTGATCCCGGGTATCCAAAAAAAAAAAAAGTCAAATAATGAAAGTTGGACCTACAACCACTGAAACTTTATGGTTTCCTTATTTGCGAATTTTAGAAACACTTGAAGAGAACCTGTCTCCGTTTCACTTACGTTTGTGACTTTGTAGGTATACTCTTAGAAGCATTCCATTTTGCATACATAAAAGTTATGAGGATGGATTGCCTCTTTTCTCCTTTATTTGTTTAAATCTATTTGTTGGACTTGATTGGTATTTGCTGTTGTTTCCAAATACATATGTATGATTTTCTCTTGGGATAAAGAAGATTTATCTAGATTATATTTCATAACATAGTCAAAGGGACATATTTGATCCTCTGAGAAAATTTGAGGGTTATAATGTAATGAAATCCCAATTCTTCGGGTCAGGTATTTAGTATCTGACTCATAAAACACTTCTTTGGGAGATACATGGTTGAATCATTCTCAGGAATCAGTGTTATAATGGCTGCCATTTTAGTTTTCTCAAAGCCTTAGGTTCCTGGACAGTAGTGATTTCAAGCAAAGCCAAGGCCAGCCCTGAAGATACGTCTACTGTTGAATATGTTCTATGATTCGGCCATGCAGCCACCTCATCTTCACTGGGTGTCCACCAAAAGATCCATGTAACATCAGGGCTGTTACCTCACAGTGCAGATGGTTCATCCCCTTTTACCAGACTGTAAGTGCTTTGAAAAAACTGATTGCAAATTGTGCAGTTTCATCATGAGTGTAGATATTTGATTGAATATTAGTTGTGGTTGAATTGGGAAGAAAATGAGTGAACACACATATACCCTATTACTTCAAAACTTCTTCAAGTACCATCCTAAAATGTATCAGAGATAGTAATTACCACCACTGCTGCATCTTCAGTGCCCAAGGCAGCTTGGTACTACTGTGATAATCAGCGGAAAGTAGAAATTGTGGTTTTGTTTCCTATATATTTAACATTAGAAATAAGAATTTTTTATTAAGGTCTACATATGCTGTTCACATTTAAAATTTCACTAAACTCAAGGAAGATATTACAAAGGCATTTATTCTTATGCTTGAGTGGTGATTTTGTGGTGGTAAATCATGGCACAAAAATATGATATATTTTGTTGTTTTTGGTGGGGTGGTGATGATGTTACTGATTATGATGATGAGGATATGAAGATAATTATTTTTACCTAACTCCAAAACAAACCATTTTTAGCTCTACCAACTTTGGAAAAGATCTAACTGAACTACAAATAAGGAGTAGTTTGTATTTTGGGCTGTCTTGGAGTCCCTTGGAGTATACTCAGTAATTATTGCATAGTTTGAATGTAAATAAACATGACCCAAGATGAAAAAATACCCTGTGGAATTGAGGTTAGAATCCTAACAATGGTGTCAGCATTCCTGTTAAGGCAATCACAGTCTTTACATAAGAAACTAATGTCTCAGTAGACTTTTTGCTTTTAAATTAACTTTTCATTGCACAAATTGCCTCCAAAGAAATCAACAACTCAAAGGTCAAAAACCTGAATCATTGAGCATTATGGAGTCTCTTAGAAGTAAAGAGCTAATGATGGCTATAGATTTTGCCATTGTTTAATTAAACTATCAATGTGCCATGTTTTGTTCAAATAGACTTTTTAATTGGAGATTTTTTGTTTGTATGTAACTGTTCACAAAATAGAATAAATATTTTTAAATGTATGTTATGATTACTTTCCTACTTGTAAAAATAATTTTAGTCTAAACTCTTGTGGTTTGATTTGATAGAAAAATACAAAGAATTCTGGGTCTAATCTGTGTTGTATATGTTACATTGAAATCATTAACTTTTAATGGCATTAAGGTTGTAAAAGAAGTATACAAATGAATCTTTTAAATTGCTCCTTTTTTGTGAATTGGTGTTTAACATACAGCTGTCATGCACAAAATTATCCATGATCAAAATATAATAAATATATAACTTTAGATTTATAAACAACTATTCCCTACCTTTACCTGCTCACACTATTATAACAGAAACTCGACAACTAGAGAAAAAGCAGAGGAATCCTGCGATGTCCTCAAAGCAGCAGTAATTCTTGTGACAGTATTCTTACTGTGTGAGATGAATGAACTTTAATTGTGATTGATAATATAGTCTTGCAGAATCAGATTATGAATTTCTATTTTCTCTAAATGTTTTCATGATATTATTTCTATCATGGAAATTAAGTATATTTTTCTCAAATGAAAACTGGCATTTTCATGTTAGCATAAGTGAACTTGACAGCTAGGGCTAATTACAAATGAATGCCCAACAGCTGAATATATGGAGTATGCATGAAGCCTTGAACCATTTCTAAATTTAAAATGTAGAATTTGCTTAAGCAAATTCAGGTATTTTGTTTTCTGAAGATCATTGCTAGAGCCACTCAGAATTTCCCACCAATTATGAGCCTTGGTAATAAATGAATGGGTATTGAAATGACTGACACATTGAACAGCCTATTCGTCACTTAGTGCTATAAATCACTTTTTTACACATTTAGCAGATCCCTTCCAAAAATATTTTTTTCCATATTTGACAAAAATACCCCTGTAAGAATAATGATAACTTTGGATTAAGTGAGGAAAATAGATAAAAAGAATTAAGTCATTCAGGATAGGGAAACAGGGCTGGGGGTTTCGGTTGGCGGCAGAACACATGCCTAATATGCACAGTGCCCTGGGATTCAATCCCTAGAGATAGCAATACCTGAGAGAGAGAGAGAAAGAGAGAGAGAGAGAGAGGAAAAAGGATGGAAAAGCACGGTAGGGGTTGCATGGAATTTGTTTTATGTTGACATCAATGTGAGTGAGAAGGCGCTCACCTGACAGCTGTAATTTGATCCTCAACTTCATAAACACCCAGCTTTCGATACACTGCATACAATACTTTGTCACCTTGGAAAGCTGTTCCTCGACCATCCACCAAGGCAATGACTATATCTTCCTTACTTGCAAGATAAGATATCCAGTTAATAGAGAACACAGACCTTACACTCTGGCTGCAGGGACCACCATACCTAAAGGAAAGGAAAAAAAATCAAAATCAAAAAAATTCAGAATGCTCTATAAAACTCAACTTCTAAACTGGCCTCATATTACCTATAGTAATTACCAGTACAATTATGTGATAAAATTTCAATGACAATTGCATTAGAGCTGGCTCAAAATCAAGAGAAGATAAGGCTTTGCCCAGAGGTTGTTACAAGGAAGTTGTTTTGGGACACAGCCTCTCCTATTCCCCAAAACGGATACATCTAGGGTTGGCATTTCAAGGAATATGTGTGGGTTTTTCGTCATTTCTGCCACCTGCCACTTGCTAAAAGCAGACATAAGATATACTAAAAAAAATGCATGGTGTTTTAAGCAAATTGTGTGTAGGTCAGCACTGATTTTGGGTGTGATTCCACTAAATGTATTCCATTCCTTTATTTCTTTTCTAACTCAATTACATAAGATGTGAAGATGATTTACAATGCTTTTTTGGCTGCAATTTCTCTATCTCAAAGGTATTCAGACACATTTGGCAATTTGCCACATAAATAAAATTCAACACAACTATATAAGCAAGTCCATCTAAAATCTCAAAACTTCCTCAATCTATTTTAAATAGCCATATTTTATTTACTCTGATTAGTTGAGGAATATATAAAAACAGCATCAATAGGAACTGTTACCAAGGAGAATGGCTCATTCTATTTTATAATTCTGTATTTCATTCAACATATTTTCAGTAAATAGTTTTAGACCAAGGAAAATATTACATACACTTGAATTAGCAAAGGATACTTCTTTGATCTGTCAAATTGAGGAGGAAGAATCATCTTGTACCATAAAGCTTTGGAAAACAAAACAAAACAAAACAAAACAGAATAGAACAATCTTTATTTCAGAATATGCATGGCATTTAAATTCTCTAATAAAATATACATCACAAAAGCAGTGATTAGTAATAAAATGTTAAGAATTAAGAATATATTTTGAAAGGATTATTAACATATATTTTAGGTTCAATTTACAAATGACTAGGAATGTTGAATTACTGCTTGTTTCAGAAACACAAGCTATAAAATTAAAATTAAGCAAGTTCTATTTTCTAAAATGGTCAGTGTTGAAAGAAAGCTATGGAAAAATTTAAGATCAACTGTATTCACAATCACATTAAAAATTTAGCAAAACCAAATACTGTTACAGTAAAATTGCTTTTAAAAAGAACTTGCATCATAGGATTTGCAATATAACATTTACACCATGATTTTTTAAAACAAGAAAAGTGTTTAGTTTTATAAGTGAGAAGTTTTTTAAAGATCTTACTAATTTCATCCACTTCAAGCTTCTTAATTTCTTCTTTAGGCAGCTGGATATTTTTTAAAGCATTTTCCAATTCCTTGTTTTCTTCTAGGATTTTAATTTCTTTAAAAAATAAAATGTTGATTTTCAATTAATAATATTTTCATAGGTTTTTTTTTCATAAATTCCGTTGGCTTTAACATGGATGAACCTGAAACTGTGTAAGTCTCCTTTAAAGATTTTAATATTGACACACAGTTTGAATATAGCTTTTAGGGCTGATATAAGTTTAGACAGGACATTATGTTTCAATCACTACCTCCTATGCAGATTTTTATTTCCAAAACACATTTTGAGAAGAATTATGGACTCAACAATATTAACTCAAGCATGTTTGTTTGTTTCCCCATTTTAAATTTATTTACTTTTTAGCCTAAAGCCACAACCTGACCAAGTGGGTGACATTTCACTTATTATCTATTAAAATATATACTAGATATAAAATCATATCACCAAGTCTTCAAATTTAAAATAATTATATATTACAGAATTGTTAAATTTTCAATGAGTGAAGCCATATATTACCTCTGACATTTTTTATGATTATTTCTTTAACCCTTTATTGTTGTTCTTGATGGGTATAACACATTCTCCTGTTTTTCACTGATTTAATAACTGTGTATAGGATTTCAAGTTTTATCTCCCAAGATTTTCAGATATCTCAGCAAAATAACACATTTATGCTATGCTCTGTTTTGTATCTTTAAAAACACAAAAACTGCAGGTTATACTTGAACTTAATTTTGTTTTACCTTTTAATCTTTGAAACTGAACAAATCCATTGATCCTCTGAATGTTATAGACTGATGATAGATGGAAACTGGCTTTAAGCAATAGCGGGATTTTTGTAAGCTTTATTTTGAACTGGAATTGCTAACTAGAATATTTGAGAAAAAAACTAAGTCTTCTTGTGGTCTGTGGATTTTGTAGCTTCATATTATAATAAAATGGGCTAAGTTACCTGTGAGATGCAGTAATTACTACAAAAGAAATTCCGAGGAATTCTTGTTTATATGCCTTTTTGAAAAAGCGGTCCCTGAAAATAGCGAATTGGAGACTTGTAACTACATTAAGTTTGCCAAACCATTTTTCTTGTGACTCTCAGTTTTCATATACTCATGGCATTTTGCTCCAACATGTTATATTTAATCTTAGTACAAGTATAGATGTTTTGAGTAGGATTTGTATAAAATGCATAATAATTTTCACATCATCCTTGGGTAATTTTAAGGAAAGAGATACTTGTGACACCTTAAAAGTTAAAACCAAAAAAAAAAAAAAACCCCACAATTCTTAGTAAAGCAGACCAACTCTTCACTCTCCTTGTGTGACTACTGTACGAGGAGCTGGGGTGGATAAAGGGAATCCTGTGTGGAACAAGTACATGGAATGGTTGACTGATTCACTGATTACTGTTTCTATCATTTTACCATAGGCACTGGAAGTAGGAGGTCTGACCGAGTTGTTATGACTTTGACTTTTTTTCCATTTAAATTCTAGCCGTTGAACTTTTCTGATACATGTCCTAATGAAATGCCAAATGTAATTTAAAAGCTGAACAATACTTCTATAATCAGAGTTCCATGAGTAGTGAGTGAGAAAGTTTCCCACATCTTGAAGAACAAATGGAATTCTGTGGGGCCATAGAGAGAGTGAGGGGTGACAACTGGACCTTTCTATGGACCTTTGCATTAAAAGCTTATTTAACCTGCAAGGGGTGGCACAGTCCAGACTGTGACATTTACTTTTCTTCACCAATCCCTGTATACTTAGCACCATGCTATGTGGTACCCAGTATATGGCATTTAATAAGTGCCTCCTATATATTTGTAGACCTTTTATTACAAGGCAATTAAGTGGTAAGAAATACTACATTTGATTTTCATTTAAATCATGTTAAAATGTTATATTCATCAATTAAATTATGTGAAGAATCTGTTGAAAAACTGATAAATGAGGTCATTCAGTCAGATAATTTTAATGACAACTTGGAGTGTGCAAAGCAACTAATCCTCTATTGGGTCTTCAATGTCAAGGACCAACTCTTCTGAGTTTCCAAAGTGTCTGGCTGAAGTGCTGTCTGCTATTTTCAAAGTGATTTCCTCTTTGCAGGGAAAATGGAGCCATTGAACTGTCTTCCAGAGAACCTTCCCATAGAATCTGCAAAGTTTTATACATTATGCCAATAGTTTCTTCATTCTATCTTGCCAGAACACAAGAGGTGAAGTCTTCCCCCTGTCTCTGAACTCTGCCCTGTTCCAACTTCTTGGGGACCTCATTGCTCTATTTTTTAAATTCCCTTTTGTCTCCTAAATTTCTTTCATTAGCATTTAGCCATATTCCAATACTTATCATCATACAAGAAGAAAATGAAAACTTCACTAATTACTCTCAGTCATTATCCTACCTGTCCCCTCCTTTCATGAAGTCAGCCCCACCGGAAACAGTGTTAATTCTAATTTGTCTCGTGGCCAGGTCTATCCTTACTCAGTTTGGCTCCAGTGAAACTGCTCTAGCAGAGATATCATATCCTTTTTGCTAAATCCACTAATGTAGAGCATGTCTTCCTTCATTTTCTTGCACCTCTATTTTTTTCAGATTTTTTTCTCTTTTCTCTGCTTCCTAGGACACCAGATCCTTAAGCTTGTTCCCTTCCTGCTGTTCCCTCTTACTTTCCTCTATAGGCTCATTTTTTTTTCATTACTGGAGTGTTAGTGTTCCATACAATTTTGTTCTAGGCCTGTGATGGTGAGCCTTTTAGAGATATGGTACCTAAACTGCAACCCAAAGCCCACTTATTTATTGCAAAGTGCCAACATTGCAATTAAATTTGAACACCGAGGTTTTAGTTTAGAAAAGCAACTCACACACTTGGCTTGTGTGCTGAGAGAGGCACATGTGTCATAGGCTCACCACTTTCCACTAACCCCATCCACTCTCATTTTTCTGCCCCAACAACTCCATCTATTTCCAAAACCTTCATAACAGCGTATTCTTTAACTTTCTTGATTGTTACCTGTAGTACAAACTAATATTTTGACATCCACATCCAAAACTATGTTGCTGCAGGAGAGCGCCTCTTGGACATCCCATCAATACCTTGAACTTAACATTCAAAACAAAATTCATCATCTGCTCATAGGTGTGCCATACACAGTGAGTCCAATCTTTCAGTCAGAAAGAATATATTTTAATCCACTTAACCAAGCCACCCATCTAAACAGGATGGAGCCCTCTTTAATATCCATGAGTCTCAGGTCAGATTTGGCCATGATTAAGACGCATTTTCTTACTACACCAAAAATAAGAACATATGAGGTGCACTGTCTATGTACTCATGTTTCTATCTTTTCCCTGTCTTAGAAATTTATCACGCTGTCTCATAAATGCCTGTTCACACATTTGCATCTCCCAGGGATCTATAATCTCTTGGAAGATAGGGATATGTCTAACCCAGCTTCTATTATTTTATAGATCTAGTTCTGAACACAGTGTCTGGTTTAACTTGTAAGTACCCAATAAAGATCTATTGACTTTAGAGATTTCTGGTACAAACTGAAATGGCAACTGGGTAGAAAAGCTACAGATAAATAGAAGATACAATAAATCTACTGTAAAACAGCAGCTGGACATTTATGCAAAGTGATGGTTCCCATGCACAATCCAAGATTTACTGGATTGGAACCTCTGGGGAGGACTTGGGGTTCTGTATTTATGATAAACCTATCAGAAGAATTTTATCATTAGGCAAGTTCAAGAAATGGTGCTGTAAAAGAACTTGAATTTTGAATCATGAATTGAAAGTGTAAAAAACATGTGATGTGTGTGAGAGTGGCTTGGGCATTCACAAGCATTGAGTGAAGATACGAAGCTTCAAAAGCTGTAGAAATTAGTATTTGCCAGTAATATAACATGGATATTAAGGAAAAATGCTATGATGTGGAAATTGATGCTATAAGAAAAGGGAAGCTGGGTTTTATTTTAGTCAGTATAAGACTGAATTATATATCTATGGTAATTTCAATTAAAACAAAAACATAAGGACTTGAAAGTAAATAGCTTTACAATTTTCTCTCACTGAAGGTTGAAATGAGCTTTCAAATTAAGAAATATAACCTACCATGTCAAGGAATATTTCATCATCAGACACAAGGTTAAAACAACTTCAAAATGCAACTAAATCCACTGTTTCATGTTACAATTCCTGTGCTGCACAGCGAGCCTGAAATGACTGTTTTTCCTTATGACTTTATTTTCACCTATACTTGAGCCATTGAGCTGACAGCCAAACTAATCCCCAAGTAGTGTCCTGACTTGTCACCAACGCTGTCCAGGGACAATTGCAGGTAGGAGTGCTGAAGGAGGTGTCACCTGCTTGTTCTTCATTGGAGCCTCCTCTCCCACAACTCCAACCCTATAACAATGTTTAATAGTAAATCAGACAGTAACGGAGAGCCAGCAGGAAGTATATCAGAGCCAGTGTACACTTGGATAACTCTCCTGAGAGTAAAAATGGTCACCTCTGAGCTGTGAACTATTCTGAAGCAATCACAAATTCAGGAAGGAGGAGGACCGCCTTGATAGCAGTTGAAAATGGAAAGAGCTTCCAAATTTCAGGCTTTTCATATGTGGTAACAACGTGATGTAACTGTTAACGAAAAAAGCTAGCATGATAGTCACCCTCTGCTCTGAACCGAGCTGAACTGGACTGAACTGGAGAAGTTACATCTAGAATTTTTCTCCAGTTTGAGATGCTACAAAACAACGAGGAAAAAAATACTCAGAAAAACAAAAGCCTCCCCAAAAAGAAGGAATTCTTTTTTGAGGAGAATGTACTGAATATGCTAAATTTCTTTCCATTTCTAATCTGTGTTTTTTATGAGGCCAGTTGGAGAAGATGGAATTAATTCCTGTGGTAGAACTCATTTGTGTTATGCCAGTTTCTCACTGCAAATCATCATTAAATTTCATATGATCGGGTTTGACCTGACAGGCAAATGTGTGTAATAAGAAGGTGCATAATAACAGGATTTCTTCACCATTTCGTGTGTGTGTGTGTGTGTGTGTGTGTGGCAACAGTCCTTTTCTCTCATGTGGAATATCACAGACAATAGATAAGACAGTAGCTTTAGATAAGATAGGACACTAGCTTGAAGGAGAAGAGTACCTTGGTCGGTATAGCCATCATGGAGGGTCGAAATGGGGAGGCCTGGACCTGCATGCAAGATGAAAATAAAAATGATTTAGTCTCAAAGTAACTGTATTCAACAAGGACTTCAGGTAGTGTTTTGAATTAGCAACAAGCTTAAGTACAATTTGTAATTCTTCAGTAATTTGTTTTTCTCATAGAGTGGAAACACATTTTAAGTTACATTTAAATGACACATGACATCTGACCTTAGTCAAAGAACAAATTCAAAGGAAGCATTACCTGTGTATTTTTCCTAAAAGGATCCTGAATAGCTAAAATTTAATGACACAAAAGAGCCTCAGAAGCTGCAGCGGCAAATGACCTTATAGGAAGATGTCATACTATATTGGGCCAGTTTTAGCTGTGTCTTTATTGTCGAGTAAGCTTCACCAGTTTCCAGGTTGTATTTTAAATCTGACTTTTTGTTTCAATGGTCCGTTTGCTTTGGTACATAAAAGCCAGCTATTCTTTGTAAAATTAACACATGTAGAAATAAATTGACAGGAAATATATTTTCTTTTCAAATAGGCTATGTAAATGCATGTTCCTTGGGAAATACACGGAAGAATGTTTGTGGGTCAGCCATTTATGTAGGGGCCGTAGACGTGGTTTTGAGATGCACCCTAAGCTATGGGGCTAGAGAAGGAAGGACAGGGAAGGAAGACGAACTTCTCAGAGAACCAGCCGAGCCTCAAGGAGCTCCGGAGCTAGACGGCATCCAGTGTTGTCTCAATGGAGCAGCACGGCAGGCTTTTATCCGCCAGCACAAAACATAGTCACTGGATGGGACTTGCAATCACAGCAATCTCCAGAGGGGAGCTCGGCTATAAACTGTCAGTCACCAACACTCTCAGGGGCTGTAGAAATTAATGAATCAGCCCTAAAGATGGAGGTTCTAAAGGGTGGTGTATCAATGCCTATTACAGGTTCCAACATGGAATTTAGCTTCTCAAATACAAAAACTGGCCGTTTTATCAGCATCTGAAAACCATTAAACACTAATTTTCTATCATTCACTTGAATTATAGAATTGAATGATAGTTAGAGAAGCACCTTTAAAGAATGTGCTTACTCGGGAAGTCAAGTTAAAACACGATACAAGTGGAAGCGGAAGGGAGATGCTCTTGCCACCCTGACATTTTCTGTCACAATTCAGGGAACACCTTTAGAGTAATGCTTTTGGCTCTGCACAGTCCTGAGGAGGGATATTTTTCTGATAAGTTCTGGAAGCCCTGTGTATGTACACTTGCTTCGGTCTTGCTCTTGGCATCTTTATGCACTCACAGAACATGCTTGTTGTCTAGCCCTCAGAAGCTGTAAGTGCAACAATGCCAAGCCCCATGGTGGAAACATGTAGCCATACAATTTTACCTGCAATTGTGTCATTGTAATTCTGAGGTGCAGTATTATAAAGCATGTATCTTGGCTTTACAAACAATAAAGCTAACATCTTAAAATCCTGTCTGACCTTTCAGCTTAATTTGGGAATGGAAAACAGGAGTATTACTAGATTATCTAAAAACTCAACAGCTCTTGTGTGATATCTCAAAGTTTCATAGAATGTAGTTGCAGAGATTTTCATTTG